>WNYA01000014.1:253753-459441 GCA_019512145.1 Engystomops pustulosus
GGAGGCACCCACTACACGTAGAGGAGAGACGGTTCTACCATCACCATAGACAGAGGCATTCTATACATTCTAGAGGAGATGTGGTTCTACATCACCAAGACAGGGGCATTCCTCACACTAGAGGAGGTTCTACCATCACCATAGACAGGGGTATTCTTTACACTAGAGGAGAGGGGGCTTACCATCACCATAGACAGGGGAATCCTCTAAACCTAAGAGAGACGGTTCTACAAACACCATAGAAGAGGGCAGCTTCACAGAGGAGAGAAGGTTCTACCATCACCATCGACAGGGGACATCCTCTACACCAGAGGAGATGCGGTTCTACATCACAGTAGTCGGGGGGATATTCTTACTCCTAGACGGAGAGGAGATTCTACCATCACCATAGACAGGGGGCATCCTCTAACTAGAGGAGAGGAAGTTCTACCATCACCATAGACAGGGCATCCTCTACACCTAGAGGGAGGGGGCTATACCCATACCATAGAAAGGGGGCATCCTCTACACCTAGAGGGAGACGGTTCTACCATCACCATATACAGAGAGCTCCTATACTCCTAGAGGGAGATGGTTCTACCTGGCAGCTTAAAGCACTGGCACCACTGGGACATGGAAGCTGTTCCTTGAACAATGCTTTGTATGTGTGTATGTTTGAAACATTGTCATTAGCAAGACTAATCAAGAACCAGTGTAAACGGTCCTAGTTTGTGTCCCTCTGTTTTATTATTGATATAACTAGAGAATGAGCGAGCACTAAAATGCGGGTATCGTTATTCGAGACGAACTTTCCGATGCTCGAGTGCTCGTTCGAAAACGAGCCCCATTGAAGTCAACTGAGATCGAGTCAATTTTCAAGGGGACCAAGCATTCTGTACGGAAGCTTGGCCAAACCACCGGGAAACTCAGAGAAAGGATGGAAACAACCACGGAAATGGACAGGAAACAGCAGGGGCAGCATGCATGGGGCCCTGAGGTGTTAATCGCACCATTATGCCAAAATTATGGGCACAGCATGGCCAATGACAGAGTGACCGAATGAGGCTAGATAGCATTAAAACATGCAATTTAATGAACCTGAAACTATAGGGGACGGCATGCAGAGGCAGCGGCGAGCAGGAGTAGGCAGGATAGAGAGTGTCATGGCGGACATACCCTAAATGGACTCAGGCTTCACCAAAGGAAGGGAGAAGAAGGCGTGAAATGATTTCCTATGTGACACAAAGGTTGACGGTATATTGTCGATAACACAGCAGGTGGCGACAGTAGTTCCAAGTTCCATAACGTATCTGTGTGGAAAACACACCCCGGAAAAATGAGCTGACACAGCTCTTGATAAGGGGACGACATGTGGAGGCAGCAATGGAGACGACTCCATGATAAGAGCGACAGTATGGGGTAGGGGTATTCATATTGCACATGCATGATGCAAACTTCGGTCTCCAGCATGGCGGCGACAGACCGAATGGGCTGAGTTCCACCTATGTTATCTGGTGAACACACCTGAAAATTTGACTGACACAGATCGTTTGATAAGGGGATGATGTGCTGCATATCTCTCGTAGCTCAGCGTCTGGGTATAGAGAGTTGAAGTTGCGCATGGAGACTTGGTGGACGCTGTAGTGGAGCAGTGGATGGAGCAAAATGACAGGAAACGCAGTGGGCAGCATGCATGGATGCCTCTGAGGCTGCCTAATCTTGGGATGGAGTGGCGGTCCGCGCAGGCGAGTCTTTGCCTGCCAAGCCCCTGTTCTGGGCTCCTCCCCACCAAAACGGGCCTGGGGCCCAGAAGCGTTTTATTTTGAAAAAATGATAATTTTAAAGCAGCGGCGGGTCGTTTGAAATTTCACTAGGAATAATGGAATAGCATAGTGGTTCTATTTTTAATTGTTTTTTCGGAAATGGTCAGATTGAGGAGCGGACAGTATGGGGAATCCATATTGCGTGTATGATTGCAACTTCAGGTCTCCAGCATTGCGGGGACAGATGGGCGAGTTCCACTATGTATCTGGTGAAACACCTGAAAATTCTGGGACCAGCTCGCTGATAAAGGGGACGATGATATGGAGACAGTAAAGTGTAGTAGATTAAAAGGTGCTGCAGTTAAAACTATGTTGTGGATCTTGGGATGGAGGCTGGCGCTCCGCTGCCAGGCGAGCTTTCGCCAAGCCAAGCCCCTGTCTCTAGGCTACTCCCCAAACAGCACTTCTAAGAAAACTTGTATAAATCAAGATGCTATGTAGTAGTGTTTTATAGTAATTGGCTTGGTTATGGGCGGGGTGAGGGGAATGTAAACAGATGCTCCAGAAGCGCTTGCAATAATATCGGTTAAGATGATACATAAGGTTTGCCGATATTTGTGCGAGTTTACACAGCAGCCATAGTCGGGTGGCGACGACAGTTAACAAGTTTGATGTGGGAAGACCATGAAAAACAACTAGTCAAAATCGGCTGACACGCTCATGCTAAGGGGACGATGCGTGGAGGCATGCTATTAGGGACAGATTTGGCATTGGAGCTGATGGCGATGATGACGTGTCGGGCTAATGGGAGGTAGCACTGGAGAGCGACACATCAGTGCGGAGCTAAAAACGAAGACGTTGTCGGTGGAGGACTGCTAGGAGACAATTATTTGGAAGTGCTGTATGGTGGCGGTCCAAAAAGTTGTCACATCCAGAGGCGCCCGGTATGGGTCCTCCAGAAAAATTAAGTAATGAGTGCTGTGGTGGCAGTCCACAAAAAGTTTTCCAACCAGAGGAGCAGGAGGTGGTCCAAGACAAATTAAATTCACATTAGACGTACTAAGCTTAGAGCCAGTTCGCCTGGCAAAAAACAGTTCCTCTTGTGTGTACAAAGGGAGCGAGCAAGGAGCAACATGAGGAGGAGAAGTGCATTACTATACTTCAGGTTGAGATTCCTCACTGGGGAGAGAGAATGGACATCTGACGAACTCGGCTTTATATCATCTTGTTAAGCGTCAGCCTGTCCCGCGCGGGCAGTCGAAGGAAGGCGATACGTTATCGGTTGATGATGCCCACCAGTGCACTCGGAAACCGCATGGACCAAACAAGCTAGCGGCAGGGCAGGACAAGAACCGCCACCAGGCGTTACAGCGCAGTTAGATGTCTTGCCACAGTCAGCTGTTGAAACCCAGAAGTTTGGGAGCTGCTGCTTGATCATTATGGCCGATGGTCAGGTCCGACGTACTCCATCACCATTCCTTCCGGTAAGATACAGGCCCTGACCTTGCCCGAGGACTTGGGGCCGGTGACACGTCGGTATTGCTGGAGGTGCCCTGTCAGCAGTGGCCACACGCACCTTGATACAGTTTCCCCCCCCGCCAGAGCGTGCTGGACAAGCTGACTGCTCGCATCTATCTCCCTCGCTATTGTTACCCGCAGAAAGTAGCCCTCGCAGCTGCGCTCTTGTCAGACGGGAAATACGTTACTGTGCAGCTGTGACCAGGGCCTGCTAGGTTATTCCTGAAATTCTACACTCCTTTCCTCTCAAGGATGAGAGTGGAAAGATTTTGCTTGTACGTAGGGTGTCAGGGAGGGTGATTACCCAGTAATCGGTGCTGGAATTAAATTCTGAAACGCCGGAGGGTCACGGGATAGGCAGCCTTAGCATGAAACCAAAATTCGGTTCTAGGACAGCACAGATCTGGGAGGCACCATGATATAAGCACCAACTGTCCAAAATCAAAATGAAAAACAACCCAACCGAACAAACTCAATTTGGAACATTAACTAACAACATTCTGGAACAACCAGGTTTTATCCGGATCTGCCGAAATGTACCAGTAGTTCAGAAGATAAAAAGCAATGAAAAGATCTATAGGACAGCACGTTACGGAAATAAGAACAAACTCCTTCCCAATTAAAATCATATCAGCTGCAATACAAAAAGGAGTCAGATATGCTACAAAGTGCCCCTGTGGGAAAAAAAGTCATGGAGAGGACAACAACGAAAACTTTAACTAAGTATAAAAGAACATTTGGGAATATAAAAAAACAATTTTGATGGACACCCCTATCGCGCCATTATAGGAACAAAACCAACTGGAAAATTGAGGAAGTAGTTAATATTGGCATTGAACAAGTGAAAAAGAAATGGAGAGGGGTTGGCAATTATATTAAACGTCTGTCAAAGGCAGGAAAGCCGATGGAATATTCGAGCTAGATTTACACTCATCCCTAATGGTTTGAACAGCGAGATAGAATATTTGCGATTTTAAGCTGGAAAGATTTACACGGGTACCCACTGCCCAATTGAACACACTGATATTTATATCTACTTTTTATTTGATTTTGATACACTTTTTATATTAGAGTTTATGATATATATATATATCTATATATATATATACTATATATTATGTTTAGGGACGCAACTATTAATAATTTAAACAGTTGGTGGAAACAATGATTTTTTTAATATTATTGGTTTTTAACAATAATATATATATTTTTTATAAAATTAATAATAAACAAATTATAAAAAGATGCATTTTAAAACCGAAACAGAACGAAAAACTAATTGTCCAGACCAACCACAAGAACTTCAGATCAATTTCTCTACTAACAATGGCACCGTACCTATAAGGGGGGGGGTGACCCGCATCCATTGAGATTAGGAATTCAACCATGAAGGTACAAGAGAGCCGGCGCTCTCGACACAACGCATCTGGGGAAAACCCTTTGTCTCACCAGATCGGACCCGTACTAAGGGGTTGAACGTCACCTTGGTACCTGGTTAGTCAGATCAGGAATGAACCGGTCGGGGCTCGTCTGGTATTGATCTTGCATTTTGGGATTTTACACTTGGCTTGGAAAAACGCTCTACGAAGTGAAAATACACCTCACGAAAGATTATTGCTCTACATTGAGATTACGAGCCCTCCGGGGACAAAACCTCATAAAGGAAGGAATAGAAAGTCCACACAGGAGGTGGTGCCAATCCCTACGGGTTAGGCATCGTGCACACTGAGTGTTTAAATCATTGTAGATCCGTCAGTAATATTAGCGTTTATGCGACCTAATAGTCACTTAATTTTCTAGGCCAGCGCAGAGTGGTATCCTGTTTTTACTTAGCCTGCAGAATCTGCCCCATATCGCGCCAGAGTCCCAACGCGCAGAATTCACCCGCCTCCCTGGCCTGACTGCCATTTCCTCCTCCTCAATCCTCCAACTCCTCTCTTCTGCCCATACACACTGAACAGTGAAGGATGAACAAGGAGTCCCCTCTTTCGTCTCGACAAACATTTATCATTCCTTTCATCCTCAGTCCTCTCAACTCCTCCGAATGCGATGGAAACAGGACGGAGGGGTTTGGGCATAACAAGGGATCTTCTTCCCCCGTCTCGTGACGAGCGCCGCAAAGCTTCCGACTTCATGCTGACCAGAGAGTTTCACAAAAAACCCCCCCCCCAGGCAAAAGCAGCGGGATCGTGAGGCGGATGATGGCGGACATAGCACTGACCATCTGTGTGGACTCCTCAAAGTTACTAGCCACCTGACGATATCAGACATCCACGCCGACTCTCATTGTAGACTGAGGAAGCTGACTGGACCGACTACCAGTTCTGTGGAAGTGAAATCTGGCAGTTCTACCAATCACTCTGCGCTGTGGTAAATTCGGATAAAATGCGGTATTAATGTTGAATTCACCCTCTGGGCACGGCGCACAAAACAGCGGTGAGGGGCAGTGGAGGCGGCGTGCGCTGCCTGAGAGTGGGCAGATACTTGTGTGGACTTCCTGAAATGCACAAGATGGCGGCGCACCTTCTGTGAGACAATCAGACAGCATTGGGCGTATATGTCTTGAGGAACGCTGAACTGAGATTTAACACATGGGCCAGGCATGGCACATGTGTCTAGTCTGCGAGATGCAGAGCTGCCCAACCACGTTTACGGCGTTGTCACCCACAACCATGCCTGGCTTTAGGTTCAGTGGGCAGCCAACAGATCAGTCTGCGCGTCATGCCTGTAATAGCTCTTGGCGGTGTGCCTTTTATCGCCTAGGTCAGCAGTTTGAGCACAGCCTGCTGTGCTAGCGACGGCACTGCTGCTGATGCTAGAGCTACGACTGATGGCGGCATGCCAACGGATGGTAATTCGGCGGAGGGTGGAGGAGGGGTGGGGAGGAGGAGGAGGCATGTAAGGCCTTGAGGACTGGACCGAGGTAGGCCCGCAATCTCGGCGTCGCAGTATATGAGCAGCCAAGGGTCAGATCGGTCCCAGCATCCACCAAGTGAACCCAATGTGCCGTCAGCGTATATATAGTTGGCCCTGCCTGCAGCACTAGTCCACGTGTCCGTGGTAAGGGGACTTGTCAGAAACGGCGTGGTCAGGGCACGGATGATGTTGTCTGAGACACGTGTGCTTGTGCAGGGCTGGACGGGCACACGGGAAAAGAAAGTGGCGGCTTTGGGGAAAAGATTACCGAGTGGCGGGCCGCGCCATGAGGTTTCGAAAAGCCTCGGTCTCGACCAGCCTATAGGGCAGGCATTCCAGGCTAAGTGCTTGAGATGGGGATGTTGAGGGCTTGGGCGTGTGGGGTGGGTTGCACTATACTTCTTTTTGCGACTCCCAGCGTCGGGGTGGTATGGAGAGCTGAACGCTGGTGGATGCTGTGGAGGATCGTGGAGGCGGAAGGCATGGGTTTTCGCAAGGAGGTGTTTGGCCGGCGGGTCCTGGGCGGGGCTGAACTAGCAGATGACCACAGGGAAGCGAGCAATGGTGTGACCGGCCGGCAGGTGAAACGGATTGGGTGCCATTGAGTGGGGGTGGGGGTTGTTTAGCATTTCATATGCTGAGCACATATGGTGGTAGGAAGATAAAGTAGGGGTGGAAACATGCTGATCTGGTTTGGCCACAGGTTGCACACCACAGTTCATCGTTAATCGGTGTTTCTTTAAAGAACCTCCAGACTTCTGAAAAATCTAGCCTTCCGCCACGGGAGCTTGACTAGTGAAAATTGCGCTGATGCAACCAGCTCGGGCCCTGGCCTCTAGTTGCCCCCCACTGCATCCTCTGGTATAGGACTCGCCTTCTGTCTCAGAAGCACTGTTGTTCCAACCGGCTATCAACCCAGTTTGCGGTCGCTCACCTCATCATCCTGGATCCTTCAGTCTTCTGCTCCCCCCAGACTTCCTGCCATGACAACAACTCACCACTGTATGACCAAACGTGTCGCCTCATGTCCGACCACCCTCTTTACACACTTTTAACGACGTCAATAAGTGGATCATCACCCACGACTGCGACGGTGGGGGGGGGGGGGGGGTTGGCAAACCTGGCATCGGAAAAGAGACAGCAGAGCAACGGACAAGTGGTTTGTGACTGGGGGAGGGCCATAAAAAAGTTCCTCAGAGTATGCCGGTTCAAATGCAAAATTATTGGTCGGGGGGGGCCAGACTGGGGGGAAGGAGGCTGAGGCTGCAGCGAGCTGGAGGAGGGGAGGAGTGTGATTTTGGTGGACATGGGTGGGAATGCGTGGAAGCCTGACTGGTGACAAATGGCTAGAAGCACTGTCAGCAATCCACGACATCACCTCGTCGACACTGTTCTGAGCCTGCAACAGTGCTATACACGCGTCCCAGTAACTGAGAAAAAAAACATGAGGCACATAGGGAGTGTAGCTCTGCGGATTCCCTACCCCTCATCAGCAAAGTGTTGTCTACCCCCGCCCAGGCACAGCCTCTGACCCCTGCCGTAGTGGTCGCCCACGTCACGCCCTCGTCCTTACCCTAGCCCTAGGGTTAAACATTTTCAAACTAAAGTGTAAACTTAAAAATTTTTTTTGTGTTTTTTTTTTTTGGTTTTTTTAACAACAAACCAATGCTATCTATTGTTATGGCTAGCTTTCTAACCTACACTCGAAGCAAACACCTGGATTTTGTGACGTGGCCTGCTGACTTTGAGTTAAAAAAGAAATAAAGTAAAAAAAAAATCAGAAGACTGTGCCTAATTCTAAACAAAACTAATACATTGTCCCACTTTGGTGTTTGAGGTGGATATGGTGTCACTAAGAGCTAAAACCAGTCTCCCTGCGCAAATCCTCACAATTATGGTAATAGCTGCACTACTAATGGCAGCAAGCCAGCCACAGGCAAACCAAAAAAAATGAAAAAGTAAAAATAAAAGTATTGTTAGCCTAAGAAGGAAGTTGGGTTCTTGTAGATCACTCCTGCGCTAACCACTATTCTAATTAAAACACCCTAACGTTTCCCGACCAGCAGCAGCTCTTTTCCTAAAGGCATCCAGATAGAGAATGATCGAGCAGCGCGGCAGGGGCTAGTCTATTCCGGGGCACCTGATCAGGCAGCCATAACCAGCTAGCGACGTGAAGGTACCAGTCATGATTGGGTGGAGTGCAGAGGTCTCTGGCTTGTGAGTGGCTCTGTTCTGGCCGCCAAAGTAAACAAAGGCGGGAGATGCCATTTTTCTCGAGCTGGCGAAATACTCGTCCGAGCAACGAGCAGTTGACGTACGCTATTGCGAAAGAGGCATCAAGCTCGGACGAGTGATGTTAGTCCATCTCAAATAATAAACCTTTAACCATATTGGGGGTCATTTACTAAGGGGCGATTCGCGTTTTCCCGACGTGTACCCGGAATATAAGTTTCCAATTGCGACAGATTTTCCCTGAATTGCCCGCGGGATTTTGGCGCACGCGGATCGGTTTGATGGCGAACGGCGCTGGGCTGCACATGACGGAAAATCGGGGGGCGATGGCGAGCGAGAAACCGAGGATGGCAAAATCCGCCGCATTTAAAAAAAAAAAATTGTTTCTCGCGGGCCCATAATCTCCCATGCACCATCGATGTAAGACACTGAACCGGGGCACCTCGGCGTACTTTGGCCCGCAACAGCGACACCGGGGAATTGGGCGCAGGGACCGTCATGAATCGCCGGAAGACTGAACGCTTGTTGGAGAAGCCGCCGCTGGAACGCAAATGGACCGGGTAAGTAAATGTGCCCCAGTGTCTGCAACCGTAACCTGAACTGTGGTTACCACTAAACCGCTAAACATGAGCCCTGTATACAAAGGAATTTTTAGCTTACATTCTGTCCTAGTCGGAAAACGGCTTTATGCCTTTCCTGGCCTTTGTAATTGATTGTCTGTTTGTCTCCTGTGTATTTTGTTCTGGGTTGCAAACAGTTAAGTTAGTGATGATGACAAATCATCCACAGTCCCACTTTTCGCTAATAGTTGATTACAGTGCTGCCTAAAAGGATGGAACATGCTGGTACAATGGGAACATTTTCTTTTTAAAATTTTTACTAACCCCTTAACAACATGAGACGAATGTAAGAACATGGCAGCAAATCCCAACTGATAAAACCGAGGAAGGGAGGCATTGTAAATCCAGTGCGCAGGGCCGGCCCCACTTGAATGATCACCGCCCCTTGTGAGGGATTTAGAGGGCAGTGATCAGTTGCCATGACAGCCTTTGGATCTTATGAAGACCTAAGACTGTTTGGTTTTAACCCATTCATTGCCATGTGCGATTTGCACATTGGGATGAATGATGAGGAAAATTCCCATATACTGCCATGTAGTAGTATGTATGTATATGGCAGGATCAATCAGAGAGCCTAGGGTTAAAGTACCCTAGTAGCTCTAAAAAATAGTAAAGGAAAATAAAAGATAAAAAAGAAAAAGATATTAAGTAAACCTAAAAAATCACTTCATCCCCCTTCCTAAAAAACTCATATAATATAAATAAACAGTAACATCATTAAATATGTCGGCATCGCTCGCGTCTCAAGTTTCCCAATCTATCAAAATATAATAACGGTACTACGATGGTTATCCACGTAATGGGAAAATGGCATGACACTTTTTTACCTATTTTGAAAAATGATGAAAACATTCGAAAACCGTGATCAAAAGGACCGTACAGTCCTTTTTTTTTTTTAATTTCATCTCTGTTTTCAAAATGTCTTCTTACATTAACTCACCAACAGTACAAAACAACAGGAAGGCAACACTGTTAATTATCTTGTCGTAGGAATACACAAACCAATTTTTATATTCTTTCTCGAATTATTACACATTCATAGTCTCATCGGTGCACTTTCGCGATTACAATATTACCACTATATAAACCCCAAACCCCCCCCCACCCCCCCCCCCCCATCCCAGTCCTGCGCACCCATCACTCGGAAAAAAAAAAAACACCTTTATTTTTAGAATTTTGATTCTACACTCTTTTATGCCATTCTTTGATGTCGGGGGTACTGGTGATGATTCCAACCATGACTCACATGCTTCTAGCAATCTGTAAATACGGTCATCGCATTGGTATTGGTTTCTGGATCCCTTTATTTCGGGTATTTCCAAGCACCACAACGATCTTGGTGTCTTTGGGCTGTTAATCCTGAGAAATTGAAACCTCATATAGATTCTTCCCAAAATTGCCATAATTCCTCCGCAATTCCAAACCATGTGTAAAAAATCTGCACTTATTTTTTGACATCTGAGGATTTTCTGTCTGCTTTACCTTAAAATGATTTATCGTTGTGGGTGTAATTATAACTCTATATATTAATTTTATTTGCATTAAGCTGTTGGATTCCAGAGCTAACCTACAACCTGGCATTCTGAAACAGTTGCCCAATGATATCTGACAGGGTTACCAAATCTCCTCCCTTTTAACAGTAAAAGTATGTCTTGCAACAAGAGCATCTTATCCTGCGTTCCATTCACCCCCACCCCAAGATCTGCATTACTTTAAACCTGATTGACATCGGTTCCAAGAATCATCAAATAGAAGGGGGAAACTGGAGGAGAGGAGGTTCTACCATCACCATAGACAGGGGGCATCCTCTACATCTATAAGAGAGATGGTTCTACAATCACCATAGACAGGGGGAATCCTCTACACCTAGAGGAGAGGAGTTTCTACCATCACCATAGACAGGAGGCACCCTCTACACGTAGAGGAGAGACGGTTCTACCATCACCATAGACAGAGGGCATTCTCTACATCTAGAGGAGATGTGGTTCTACCATCACCATAGACAGGGGGCATCCTCTACACCTAGAGGAGGTTCTACCATCACCATAGACAGGGGTATCCTTTACACCTAGAGGAGAGGGGGCTCTACCATCACCATAGACAGGGGGAATCCTCTAAACCTAGAGTAGAGACGGTTCTACAAACACCATAGACAGAGGGCAGCCTCTACACCTAGAGGAGAGGAGGTTCTACCATCACCATAGACAGGGAATCTTCTTCTGACGTCCCCCCTTTCTATATCGGCGCATCAGAAGAAAATTTCAGTACCTAGTGTCCAGCAAGTGCCAGTGGAAGTACCCTCAATGACTGCCGTAAAACCTGATAGGCCGGTCATAAAGGGGTTAATAAATCTGGGGGCCGCGGAGCCCCAAAGACAGAAGCAGAAGTGTCACAAGGAGCTTTGTAATGATACATTACCCACAACTGTTTCCAATTATAACCAGCAGAACTGTGATTACAGCTCTGAAGTACGACCAAGTATTTACCCAGTCACCCGACTGCTTATACTTTTATGATTTAGTTTTCTTTCGTTTATCTAAAATATAGAAATTAAAAAATCAAACCATTTTAATGAATAAGATCCAGAGAGAATAAAACCATTGTAAAGTATGAAGATAAAAAAAGAGAATCTAATGAATCCTAATAGTAATGACTTGCCCTAGCGGACAGTCCTGTGTTACCACTTGCCAAATATTACACAGAAGGATGACTTATAAATTCGACTTCTTCCTCCTTCCCTTATACACAGCAGGTCTGTGATAGGACGCCCCCTGTGTGTATACACGTCCTCTCCTCTTCTCTAGGACCCTGTGAGTAAGATGCGATGTCCATCTAGTATTATTCCATCTCACTCACTTTTTGTGTTTGTGCCGTTGTTTTCGCAGATTTGTCATTAAAATGTCTCCTTCCCTCCCTTATAAGATGCAATATGATCAAAATGATAACTAATTAGGTTTTTCTTGATTTAGTGTCTAAAAATAAAATAAAATCCTTGTAACTTTCTTATGTTTCCATATACAGAATGTAGACACCGAGCCGTAGACACGGTGTAGACACCGACACCGTATTTCCTACTGTGTAGGGCACCGGGCCGAATGTAGACACTTTTTTGAAAAATTACTGATACTTTTTATGACATTTTATTTAGGAGTTGGGGGCACGTAGAAAGGCCCTTTTTGCATTTTATTATATTTTGGGGTAGGACCACACCGAGCCCTTCCGCTACCAGTAGAGCCGCCCCCACCACCTCCATCCACTCCCTGTGTATACAGCTGACATTGAACCCTGGACAATTTCAGTAGTGACACTTTAACCAGTTGCTACCCGCGGTGCGGCACCTGCACATAGATGATTCTGCTCCAGAATTGGGATTGTTAAAATAGCTAAGAGCTTTGTCTTCATACTTACAGCCCGGCATTACAAGCACTCTCACGAGCCCACCCTGTCTATGTCTCTGTATAATACAGTTTATACCATTTATAAGATGGAACAGCTCCCAAGACCTCTCTATAACATTCACCCAACACCATGATATAATATTTTCATTCTTTAGACAGAAGTTAATTACTATATCTACCTGGTGGTGGAAGTTTGCTTCAGCATCATGATGCCATATGATGGGTTGGACTGGACCAACAGGAGATGCTCCGGTGGGTCAAACCTCAAGCACAATAACAAGCTCCAGAGGTGCAGAGGAAGACAACCCAATATGGAAGCCAATATGGTCTATTCCTTAGGGGTTGATAAAGATTGAACCCCTAGAACTTTGTTTTCATTTAGACCCAAGGAACCCCAGTCTGAAAGTCATATCTCCAATGTAAGCCCTTGCTTTACACAATGTACTAATTCTCCAAAACAGAATTCACTTGATTTGGTCCTTATCCAACACTCAGACGCTTCTAAATTTGTTATATGAAATTATTCATGTTTAGTTTTTTTGACTGTTGTTCTCCCCTGAAATTGACATATTACTGCCTGTTGTAGGAGGAAACCAACCACCTAACAGTCACTGCAGAGCTGATCTGGAGCTGCTGGGACGCAACATTTCTGAGAACAAGAGCCAAGAAGGAGGGAAACCCAACCAGATCTAAGAGGTAAGTAGAAAGCAAATTATTTATCAACTGATTTATATTTTGTGATATAAAGTCATATTTTGTTCTTCCAGGTTAGGAACGTTGATCATATTATGGAGAACTTCACGTCTGTTCCTACAGAATTCTATATTTTGCCATTTTCCTATACGGCTGATAGTCCACCATTTCTCTCCGGCCTGTTCTCTGTGATCTACCTGCTTGGTCTCCTCATGAATGTGCTGATTGTTACTCTCATCTATGTGGATAAGAAGCTGCACAGCCCCATGTATCTGTTCCTCTGTAACTTGTCCATCGTTGACTTGTGTTTTACAACAACCATCATCCCTAATCTGTTACACATTCTTTCATCTGGAAATTCAAAAATGTCCTTCAGACAATGCTCCACCCAGGTCTACTTCTTCTTCTTGGTTGTTGTGACAGAAAATCTCCAACTGTTTACGATGTCCTATGACCGGTACGTTGCGATCTGTAACCCTCTGCGCTATCACTCTATACTCAGTAGGAAAGTCTGCTCCTTCTTCATTGCCACCATTTGGTGTTATGGAGATCTGGAAATCCAAAAGTGTCCTTCAGACAATGCTCCACCCAGGTCTTCCTGTTCTTCTTGGCAGCTATGACAGAAAATCTCCTACTGTTTACGATGTCCTATGACCGGTACGTTGCGATCTGTAATCCTCTGCGCTATCACTCTATACTCAGTAGGAAAGTCTGCTCCTTCTTCATAGCCACCACTTGGTGTTGTGGAGCCTTAAACTCATTTGTGGTCACAGTCCCGACCATGAAGATGTCCTTCTGTCGCTCCACCATATATACTCGAGTATAAGCCTAGTTTTTCAGCACAAAATAATGTGCTTATACTCGAGTATAAACGGGTATGTATGTTTTTCAAGCTAAGGCTTAAACCTAAAAAAGTAAAATGGTATTTTATGCAGTAAAGAAATGGCCTAAATGGGCTAGAGGTCAGTGAGCTCTAAGGCCGCACGTCCTTCCCAGCTGTCCCTACCTAATTTCCCAGGCCACCTAAATGGTTAACGTTCAATTCCTGCTCCAATGTAAAAAAACACAGGCATAATGACTGGACAGTACAAACATTAAAGAGTAATTTACAATTACTGGTCAAAACCAAGAGGACAAAGCAGTACAGAATCAACAGGCAAAACAGAGGTTAGAAGCCAAATCTCTTCTAGGTGTAGAGGACGCCCCCTTGTCCTAGTCACAGGCATAAAATCATAAAAAGATCTTTAGAGAGATCTCTGCACTGACCATTCAGATATTTGTACACTGTAATGAGGTCTCCCTTAGCTATACTTTTCTAAGCTAAATAACCTAGTTTTGTAATATATCATTGTAGTCTAGTCCCCCCATTCCCCTAATAATCCTGGTTGCTCTCCTCTGCACCTGTTCCAGCTCTACTATATCCTTCTTATACACTGGTGCCCAAAACTGTCCACAGTATACCATGTGTGGCCTGACCAGTGATTTATATAAAGGCAAAACTATGTCCTTATCATGAGAATCTATTCCTCTCTTCATGTATCCCCTTTTATTTTCATTATTAGCCGCTCCCTGGCTGTGATCACTAAAATAAAGTTTACCATCCACCAGCAGCCCCCAAGCCTTTTTCAGCTGCAATTTTTCTAAGTAATTGACTGTTTAGAACATAATTGTACTTTTTGTTTCATGGCCCAAGTGCATAAACTTATATTTATCTACGTTAAACTTCTTAAGCCATTTCTCCACCCAATCCAAAAATCCTGGTAATGTTATAATATCCGCCTCTGTATTAATTGCTTTAAAGAGCTTAGTATCATCTGCAGAAATGTAAACTCTACTCTGTAAACCCTGTATGATGTCATTAACTCCTTAACGCCATGGCCCTTTTTTGTTTTAATTTTTTTTCATTTTCCATGTAAAGATCTGTATGAGGACTTGTTTTCTGTGTAACAAATTGTACTTCATAGTGACGGCATTTAATATTCCATGCCATGTAACTGTCAGCAGGAAAAAATTCCAATTGCAGTGAAAATGTTGAAAATAATGCATTTGCATCATTTTCTCGTGGGCTTGGATTTTACCACTTTTACTGTGGCCCCAAATGGCTTCATTCTTTAGGTCGGTGCAATCACAGGAAAATTTTATATCAGTTTTATAATGTTTTTATACATTTAAAAAAATTAAAACCTGTACAAAGAGGGGGCGTGTCCGGACGAGCTCGATGGCGGACGTGTAATCCAAGAGCTCCCGGCTTCCCACGTCTACCGGCACTTGAACCTGCTACAATCCAGGACCGTATGGGGAAAAAAGAAAACGGGAGAACACCCCGGAGACCAAGAAAACAGGCGGCGTCCTTACCAACCCTGGACTCTTTCGTCCGCCGGTCAGTTAGAACTCCTGCTTCGGCTGCGGCGTCCTCGCGGCTGGGCGCCATCTTGACCTCCTCCTCCGCGCCACAAGCTCCTCGGAAGCCTCTGCGCCCTGTGGTGACACTCAGAGCCCTTTCTGTGGGCACCCAGGCCATCACCAGAGATGACTCCAGGTATTTTCCTGCAGTCCCAGACAGCCCAGGACTCGTTGTGCCCAGAGCTATTTTAAAGTGACAGCTGTACCTGGGACTGTTTTCTGCTTTATTGGTGTCCTCAGAGTGATGGTATCAATGAAAACTTTTACAGAGCAGGGAATATAAATCACAAATTAAATTTCTGTGTTGGCACTTTGCGATAAATAAGCGGGTCTTTGTTGTAGTTTGGGCACTCGGCCTCTTAAAGGTTTGCCATCACTGCCCTAGACTGTAAAAACTACAGGCCAATAGCCCTGCTAAACTCTGACCTCAAACTCTTTGCCAAAGTCCTGGCATCCCGGCTTAACTACTGGCTTCCCTCCCTGGTCCACAAGGATCAAGTGGGATTCACACCATGCCGACAGGGAGGGGACAATACCCGCAGGGTTATTGACTTGATTGATGCGGCAGATAGGATGGAAGAATCTCTTCTGCTTTTAAGTCTCGATGCGGAAAAGGCCTTTGATCGCCTAGGGTGGCCCTTTATGTTTGCCACTTTGGAACAGTTTGGGTTTCTTGGACCCTTCATGAAGGCGATCCGAGGTCTTTATGACACCCCATCGGCTACAGTGAGACTCCCACATGCCTCTTCAGCCCCTTTTCCCTTGGTGAACGGCACCAGGCATGGGTGCCCGCTATCCCCTCTCCTTTTTGTCTTGAGCATAGAGCCCCTCGCCGCAGCCATCCGCCTCCATCCTGATGTAACTGGTTATAAAGTCAGAGACAGAGGATTTAAAATTTCTCTGTTTGCGGACGATATCCTTCTGACACTGTCCCGACCCCATGTTACACTCCCAGCCCTTCACTCCCTCCTCGCGGACTTTGGTCGCCTCTCAGGATACAAAGTTAATAATACCAAAACGGAAGCCCTCCCCATACACTTTCCACCGGATCAAGTTGCTTTACTTAAAACCAACTACCCCTATAAGTGGTGTACGGAGTCCATTAGATATCTGGGCACCCAATTATCCTCCACATATAAAACCTTGTACCGATTTAACTTCCCTCCCCTATATGTGAACATACGCTCACTGCTTTCTAAATGGTCCGCACTCCCTCTGTCACTACTGGGTCGCATTTCGGCCATTAAAATGACCATCTTACCTAAACTACTCTATCTTTTTGAGACCCTCCCTATCCCGGTACCGCTCAAGGACCTTCGCTCCCTTCAGACTTCCATCTTAAAATTTATTTGGGCCAACAAACGGCACCGCATTGCTAAAAGTATCCTTCTAGCTCCTAAAGCCAGGGGAGGCCTTTCCCTTCCTAATCTTATGCATTACTATTGGGCTACCCATCTCCGTAGGATTCCGGCATGGTCCACGCTACCAGCTTTCTCAAGATGCATGGAGGTGGAGAAGCTGTGGTTGGCACCAGCACACCCTAACTCCCTCCTATGGAACGATCCACACTCCCCTCCCTCTTCATCCCTATTGGGTCCAATGGCTCTAACTAGAGATATTTGGCAACGTTGTAGCAAGCGCTTTTTGATGACTTCCACCAACTCGGCGATGACTTCCTTTTTGTTCCATCCCAAACTACCGGTTGGCCTGACTGCGGCAGGTTCCGCTGCCTTGCACCGTGCTGGCCTCTTCCACATTACCGACTTGGTGGATCCCACAACGCGAACTCTAATATCTTTCTCAGACCTCCAATCCAAACACAGCCTTCCCCTTTCTTCCCTTTTCCAGTACCTACAGATTAAGCACTACATAAACTCCCTATTCCAGTCAGGCCAGGCCTCCATCCCAACCTCTTTCGAGCGATTATGCAAGCTTAACTCATCAACCTCGGGACTTATCTCCTCGATATATGCTATCTTATCTGACCCTGTACCTGACCAGCTACCGAGACACCACTATATGACTAAATGGGACACTTATATAGGGGAAACAATAACTGATGAACTTTGGCGCCTGGTTTGGAGACATGCGGCAAAGTCAGACACATGTGTGATAAACAAAGAAAATCAATATAAAGTGCTTATGCACTGGTACCATACGCCGCAACTACTACACACTCTCAACCCTGTCCTTCCTCATACCTGTTGGAGGTGCGGTGGGCTACAAGCCAATGTCTACCATATCTTTTGGGAGTGTCCCCTGATCGCACCTTTTTGGAATCAAGTACAACAGATTCTTTCCCAGGTTCTTTCGTTGGATTTCCCACTATGCCCAAAAACCTACATACTAAATATCTTCCCACAACCTCTTAGGAGGCACACCCTTATTTTGGTCTTAAACATACTAACGGCTGCAAAATGCCTCATTGCCAAGTATTGGAAAAAGGTTACTCCCCCTTCCCGGTATGAGTTATATGCTCGCATAAAGGAAGTCAGGTCTATGGAACATTTATCAGCTACCCTCCAAAATAAAGTGGATACATTTCAGCAAATATGGGATCCCTGGGACTCATACTGGATTACCCAGGATACCCCATAAGGTTGACTTGTACTCCCCCCTCCCTTCTTTGTTTTCCCTATGTCTTCAGTCTTGTCTTATCCCCTGGAACTGTTTCCTTCTTGATTCATGTGTGGTATCAGCTCTGTAAACATGCTGTGTGGACGGTTTGTATTATTTTTTTGAAAATTAATAAAAATACAATTAAAAAAAAAAATTTTGTTATAAACTTGTCTGGTATCTAGGGATCTATGGAGTAAATTAAGGGGCATCGTCTAATGTCATGTGACCAGGTTGACATCATCACAGGTCCTTTAGCCTCTTAATATTAGCAAACTGTACCCTATGCGCATATCTGACCACATACAAAATCACATTATGCCTGTGTGGACGTCTACTCTCCGTGCAGGCTGCTGTGATTTCATGTGATAAAATATGCTATGATTTCATGAGATATATACTTGATGTACAGTTTGCTAATGTTAGGAGGTTAAAGGACCTGCAATGATGTCACCCTGGTCACATGACATTACTGCTGCATGCAGAGAAAGCACAAGGAGGAGCTGCTGGACATCTTTGGAAACCAGGCAAAATTATAAAGTTGAATATATGAGAATCTGAAGGGAACAATTTTTAGCTGAAAGAAGGATGTCTAATTAGTTACTAGGGCTCTATAGGAACCTGTCTTAGGAGCCTGTATTTGTGAAAAATAGTGCATTTTCAACCACTATATCTGAAAATGCAATAAAAATGCCTAGTGATTAAAGCCTTTTCAGGTCTTGTCATTGAGGAGTTATTAGATCAATGTATATACCGGTAGCTGTTTTTTTAAACAGACCCTCCATTCCATTAAAAAGAAGAGCATGTTCTTGTCTGAACCGTTTTCACTGACCATCCAATAGAAGTCAGTGGGCCAGCGACATCCAAGCTAAAGAAAAGGTTGCTAAGATACATTCTTGGATTTCATCCATTTTTTTCAGGGACGCAACTCAGATGACATTGGATGCAACTCATCCACCAAAACCGGACACTTGGATCCCAAACAGATTCCAAACAGATGCAAAATGACTGGGAAAAAACATTTTTTTTATCAGTCAAAGATTGCCTAACTTATAGGCATCAAGCCTAACTCTCCTGTAGAAGTAATACTTCTATGTTATATGGTGTCACCTTGATTTTCAGGGGAGGTACGTGTCCCAGAGGTTAGGACCCCTCTGATAGCTAATGAGAATAGAGTGATTGAATAAGATGATAAAATGATAATATAAGGAAAACTGAAGAGCAGTACTATCAACCCATTATATCAAAAGTAATAGTTCTGGGTATTTTTCCTATTTCACTGTCGCTCAGTAAGGAGGTATAATGTTATTATTAAATTCTTGCATTTTCATTGTGATGTTGCTGTGGCAGTTCATTTACTTGATTATTGCATCCATATGGGATCCCAAGAGATAGTTCCTTGCAAAAGCAGCCAACACATGGAGCCAGTCGTATAATGACTTGGAGGGGATACTGAGGTGACTGAAAGCACAGACAGGGTCCTACTCTGTACGTGCATCATTACTTACAAAAATAGTTTTTGAAACACAGTGATGGTCTTTCTGGAAGCCTTCACATCACCGTGCATACTGCTTTTAATGTCATTTTTCTCACAAACATTAGGCCATTACACGCTGTCATGCTGTGACCTATTTTCACATAAAATGTTCTTTTATTGTAGATATACCAGGCACAACATGTAGGCAACATTACAACTTTACAATATAATTGTCAATCAAATTCTTCAGAAACCTCAGGATCTAACGTCCTGCTCACACGGACACTATAGTGATGGCTGAATGGTTAAAAGGTTTACCAGCAGAGAAAGAGTAAATGAGGGACTTTTATTAAGCCCTCAATATGTGATGATGTTAACACTGGGGATAATCTGTCTATAACTATGAAATCGGGTGCAAACCCCATCCAATGTCTTGTCTGTACATGTGTATCCAGTCATCTAAGCTTCTATACAATGTCAATTGGGATGTGTTTGAGTGTGTGTTTATACATAGTTTGGATTGCTTATCAGTGACACTGACAGACAGCAAGCATCAATGTGCTGTCTGTAATTTCCTGGTCGCGTGACTTTAAAAGGATTGTCTGACCATGGGTAGTGCACGGTATTCATTATACTGTGAACGCAATACCAGCACCAAACATGATTAATGGGTAGTGCTGTTTAAACCCCTATAGAGGTGCCCGTAATAGTATGCGCGCGTCGGGTGCAGGTACATGGAGAGGGCTCATGGCTGAGCCCTCTATAAATATCCGTAGTCTTGCTGCATATTGGCAGCAAGACTTACCAGTAACACCCTGATTGGTGTGTGACGATTGTTGCGCTCTGATGTCATCGGGGAGCGCAATCAGTCAACATGACAGCTTCAGGTCTTCTGAAGACCGTAGGCTGTCCTTGTTTTAGCCCATTTATTACAATGTGCATTTACACATTTAGAATGAGGGTAAGAAAATCCCCATATACTGCCATATGTGTAGTATAATTCCGTATATGTATTCTTATTGTTCTTCCAACTAACTGACTGTACATAAGTCAATTGGTAGGGTGAAAATAAGGATTTATTTTAGTTCAACCTTTCCATGCATAAAAATTCACCACCCCATTGAAGAATTTTTCCTTCTGCGAATCTTTTTTAGTCAGGGGCTTTGCCCGAAATTCAGAGGAGTCTTCCAAGGAGCTGGCTAGACCACCTGAATCTAGAACCTGGGATCTGCTTTGAGTGGTATGTGAATATAGGCTAGGCACATCTTGTGCATTGTTTGCTTGAATGAAGTCTTTGTACAACGTTGTCAATCTCTCTGTGGCTTAGAATGTGATGCCCCATGGAAAGGGAGATCAGGTGACGATGGTGCCCCAAGGCTCTTTGACACTTCTGCTAAAAACACAAGTAATTATTTTGTAAGCAAAGACAGTTGGATAGATTTGTAAGTAGTTTTGTAGACTGAATCAGAGAAAAAGGGGCAAATTTAATTCACAAACTTGTCAAAAGTGGTGGTACAACCACGAGCCATGTTAGTCACCTTATGTTTCTTAAAGGGAATCTTCAGCTTTGCGTTTATGCCACAATATCTAAGCCTTAAAGGATTCTATCACCAGTTTACTGATGGTATACGGGTCCTAAACTAAGAAGTTGCTCAGGACTTCTTATATACTTTAAACTCTATGTATTGCGGCATGTAGAGTAGAAATAAAAAAGTCTGAGGAATATTATTCCTCAAGAACTTCTTAGAAGGACACATCTACCTTCAGTAAACTGTCCTTTAAACACTTTTAGTCACTTTTACAACTTTGTAAAAGGGCCTTGCTAACAGGAAGGTGAATGTATCATCCAAAGTGAATATGGCCTTAGCTTTCCCAGGACTTGCTGATAAATCTGTTGCATATAAAAATGTTACAGTTGTAAGCCTTCTTTTAGAATGTTTTAGTTCAACTAAAGCCCTTAAGAAACATATATAAACATTTCTCATTTTCATATTTTAGAAGGACTACTAGTTTTAGTGTGCTGCTACGACCAGAGGAGAGAAGTAAAAAATGTAGATAACTACACATACTTGAAGGTTAACCACCTCACACTACCCTTAAAGGGATCTTCTTTGTAAATGTAACTTAGTAATTTTACATTGTACTGAATGAAACGGAATAGCCACTTTCCTCCCCTCACATATTGCTATGGTAGATCCCCCCACTCACTATTGGATAGCTGTGTGTTGACTACGGGATGAAAAGACCGTTTTTTCAGGTTACGCTTCAACAGTATTTTGTATGCTAACATCCTTTTTATGATTATTATTATTATTATTTTCCTCACCATCCTTTTTTTTACAGTTAAACATCGATTACTGGTCAGCAGAGACAAAACAATGCCTTTGTCACCCAGTATATGTCTATGCCCAGTATATAGGTGGGGCTTTCCGGATGTATATGCTAGGTATACCAAAAACAAATGTGAACCCAGCGTAAGCTACATATAATAATATGTTATATCAATGTTTTTTGTATAGCTTTTGCTTGTCAACTAAACTACAATGTCTTACAGTTCCTTTATGAAAACATAACTCTTTCAGAAGAAAATCTCCAACCTCCCTCTTTGTGATTTTAGTCCCTCATGATGGCCTCAGCATCTGTTCTAAAATATGTTTCCTCAGGGGTCTTCTTCATTTTAAATTTCCTACTCGCTAGTATTACATAGCAAATTCTGCACGTCAGTTGACATTTATTAATCACGCTATTGTTTATGTAGCCACCGAACAATCTTTATACGCGATAGTGCCTTGTGGCACCATGAAGAGCTGGGAAAATGCCGCTTTGTACATCGCTTCAAAATTTTGTCTGTAGGAGACTGTTCAGATTAATTCGCACAGTAATTATAAGCACAGATTTCTACTGGAAATATCCCCCTCTCAATTGATTGCATGGGGAACCACATATGATAGGTAATTAGCAGGGTCAAAATCCCCTTAAGACTTCAGGCAGTCGTTAGGACAACGCACAAATTATTGGTGCGTACACAGGGGATACAGCTGGGGATTCCTAGGGCCCACCAATAAATTGGTACTGGGCCCCACCCATTGCTCATGGAAATATTATAAGCACATTACTAGGCCACAATCATTTTAATAGCTGAAATGCCCTGAATGCCCTGAAAACGCATGAGGCAAAGGGAATCATTATTAATGATGGTAACAATGCATTAGTGTTTTGAGTTGCATTTTTCCTTTTTTTTTTTTTAAATGCTATCACAAATGAGCCTCATATCAAAAATAAGAGATTGAAACTGTTCTAATTTAATTCAGGTGTAGGCTGTGTTCACACAAAGGGGGAGATTCATCAAAAGTGTTGTAGTTGCTCATGGCATCCAATCTAGAATAGCTGTCATTTTACAAATCCTGTGGGAGAAAAGAAAGCTGAGCTCTGATTGGTTGACCACAAGAACTACAGCAGTTTTGCCCTCAGACATTTGATGAATCTCCTTATTAGTGAACTCAGCCTTAGGCCTTATGCTCAGGAGGAGTAAATATCAGTACATGACATGACATGTGTAGGAGAGTATGATTACTGGGCAATAGTTAGCAAGTCTGTGGGTGTTTAGGCTCTCTCCACTGTGTGTATAGCACTGAGCTCTGTATAGAGGGGAATGAAATGAGTCTGCAGGTTGTTGGCCACCCATGAGCTTGATGGCCTTATTTGGTGCCCACACATGCCCTTAGTTCACATAGAATATCATGGTCTCAGGTGAGTATATGGTTTCCACGGACCGAATACTCTCAGGAACTTTCGTTCTGATACTCATCTTTGGGAGTTTTATTGGTGAGTCTCCCTATTTGTGTAGCGTCAGCGATTTGGTCTGTCAATTCCCTGGCCAATCTTTGATACTACTTTCAGAAAAGTGACACTTAAAGAGACATTACCAACAGGATGAAAGATGTATGCAATGAGCCCAGGCCTCCAGGCTTCCATTAAATCTTATGTAACCTGAGCCCTTTAGATCATTTGTTACTACAGTTCTTCATCTGGTGTAGATGCCTTTAATGAGGGGGAGCATGTACGGTGTACGCAGCTGACAACAGGACACAAGCATGGAGTCTGGTGTAAACAATAACTTGTTACTGGTAATGCATTGAAGGTACTGCTCACAGTCAGGTTCTATAGTATATACATGTGGCGACCTTGAATGAGTTACTGGTTGGGTTGTTCTCACTCTTCCCTAGTTCTTCACTAGAGTTTGGGCCGGTAGACACACATATCCCGTAATCCGGCCTTTACCAATGGTTAACTCTTGACATCGTTGTTTTCCTCCCCAGAGCTCAGGTAGGGAGTTTTCTGCTTGAAGTATCTAACAAGTCAAAGCTTCTACTTCTTCATTTCCTAGAATAGGTGTTGTACAACCCTTCCCCTTTGAATCCACGAAAATGATATAGACAAAGAAACTAAGTTCGCTCATGCCTCCAATATAGAGACCCAAGTCTAAGTGTGGAGAACTCTGTTCTTTTCAGCGATGCGGCTACTTCTGGCACCCATATTAAATGGTTATAGCTCTTCTCACATAGTTGGATAATCACCATCTGCTTCACCATAGTAGATCAAGTGGAATAGCACTCCACAACTGATCATTAAAATCACTTGTCCATAAATTGCATGGCAAAGTGCCATGTGACTTGAAAACTGTTGTCAAAACAGAGTTTATATTCACTACAGTAGGTCTATTGCAGTCCCTTCCATGCACACTCAGACTGTAATGCATCCTGTTGGAATTAGCCCCTTCTAGCCACAGCGTTTAAAAAAGACTTAATATCGCAACTTGAAGTCACTGGAATGCTTTCACATTCACCTACCTGTAGCAATCTGAGCGCTGATCATAACTACTATCAATGCAATACAAAAGTATGTCTTTATTGGATGATTTCATGACGTAATTAGATGAGCTTATTGACCCAAAACAGGGACCACTGTGGAGAGGGAGAACATAAGTAGCAATATTGAGTGGGCGTTGGGAAGCCTAACAGTGATGATCAGTGTCTATATGCACAGTCGTCCCGTGTCAGCATATCTGTATGGACGAATAATGACTGCGTGACTGCCATCAGGGAAGAAAGTAAATCTCAGCACACATGAAATTAAATTTCTAAAGAGTACTAGGTTATGTACAATATAAAGTGTACTAACAAATCTACAACTGGCATTGTCGCACTCTCAGACCTTGCAGAAAGCAGGAACACAGAGAGCAATATTTAAATGAGCTATAGTGATGTGGACAGTGTTTTCTCTTGTATTGTGTTAATTAGGTAGACCTCGGAGAACAAGCAATGAACCAAGGCCCGTTAGTGGGCTGATGCTATATAGCTGCGCCTGCTTTTGTATCTAATGAGCGGCTCAGCTATTCGTGACTGGAAAGTCCAAGTCTATAAGATTGCATTGAGCTGCTGCTCATTTATTCCACTGATGCACCCTAAGAGCATTTACAACAAGTCACTTGCTGACTTATCATTTAATCTACTTAAAGGCTTGCCGCAATAATTAAGCACGTAAGGGAGCTAAGGATACCACAATATCAGAAGGGCATTATGTATTCAGATTTATGTGAACATCTTATCTGTAACTCTGAAATAGAATAAATAGGATCGAAACATAAATGAAAACTGTTTCCACAAACAAATCTGTAGAAATTTGGAAGGGGGGTATGGGCTGCGGGCAAATTGACCACACATTCCCGAATTTAAATGGATTCTATGCATAAATTTATACAAAGGGTCATTCCATTTGGTCTGTATCTCTGTATCAGCTGCTTTTTTGAACCACTTTCTTCAGGGTGTAACCATGCCTTGTCTTTGGGGTTATGTTATGACTGCCTTTACGTTGGAAGCAACTACTACTATGTAAAGAAAAAGCGTATGAAAATCTTGTGTAAGTAGCAGTGGAAGGCACGGTTAATGTGATGCATAGTCCTCATTCAGTTTTTAGAGATGTCTAAAATTGAAGAGAACAAAGAGAACCACGGGAAGGAAAGCAGAACTCATCTCGTCTTTCAACGTTCCCATATTCTTACCAATATTTCACAAATTGCAACCTGATTTGTGTTGTTTTAACACGCCCTTTGTGAGAAACAATTATAAAGGGTCATACAAAAGTATTTCAACTATGATTGAGGATGTAATTTGCTAAAATGGTAATTTATCGGGTTTTTATTCTATTTAAGCCTCTCAAAGTGACTTGAAAAGTGAAGCTGGATCCCACAAAAGTATGTTTTGGGTTCTTTATGAAAATGTGAAAATGCCACCTACAGTTTTTAGCCTCATAAACTCCACCAAAACGAGATGATATGAAAAAATATTTCCTCAAATAAACCACATGTCTGGGTAAAATGTTAGTTTCAAGTTATTTGTGTCTGTTTTGAACATGTGTTGGAAAGTAGAAGAAAATTTTGAATTTCGAGGACACAAAGAATGTTTCCAAATTTTTAACACCAAGTATCCTTTTTTTTTAATAAAACAATATCAATGAAAATAAATATCACCTAAAAATGTTCGAACTACTGGAGTGCTAGACACTGTTCAAGTAGAAAACATGGACACCGCTTATTTGTCCATACAAAGACCTGAACTTCTGTACTTTTTTACGCTTTTCTAATAACATGTGTGTGATTTACTCAGATTTTAATAGATGATGTGGAAAAATCCCCATATACTACCTACTTAATATATGGTATATATCAATCAGACAACCTAGAGTTGAAAGTACCCTAGGGGGTCTGAAAAATAGTATTAAAAAAACAAATCAAAACAAACTTGAAATCCAACGACATCACGCCTTTCCTATGAACTGATATAAATTTAAATAAATCAGTAAAAATCAGCAGAACAACAAGCTAGGTATCGCCGTAGTCCCAAACTGTCCGATCTAATCAAAAATAATAATGGTATACCTCTGTCGATTAACCCCCAATACCGGTGTAAAAGTGGGCGCCAAGGATCAAATGGTCATCTTTTTTGCCATTTTGCAAATGTATAACAAAAAGAAAAAATAATTAATGATCACCATTGGTATCGTCCACCAGTCATCTTCATGATACTATACACAATATTGGAATTAGTGATGCACTGTTCTACATTTCGTTAATTTAGTACAATGAAATCCACCATCAAACAAAGCATGATAACCATAGAACACTTATCACTTAACAATTAGAATCACGATCAAGGCCATGTGACTTGCTATGTTATTAATATTTGTTACGCATCGGCTCTCCTTCCTGTCTCCTTACCAGTATGGCCCTGGTTTTCTCAGGCTTGGATTTGGATGGTAACATTCTATAATGAGACAAACCAAAGGCAGGGGACAGGGGCGCCAGCACGCATGGGTATCCCATGCACCCTGTGGAAATTACCTAACACACAATAGGTTAATATTATAGATTACCACCAACCTCCTTGATCAAGTTCATTAGCAGACACAAGATCCTACTGGTTAAAGTAAAGCCATGACCCTTTACTATAATCAGGTCAACGTCTGGGAGCATTCTATGTACCAGTACAGTGTAGGGCACCCCACACTGACCCAATCTAGTCTGAAAGGGGAGCTCCACAAACATAAATTTGACTTTCTAAGTTCTACAACGAGCCTTGCTGTGTGCCCACACTGTTATTATTGCGACATATGGTTTGTGTCATAGCCAGTATAAACACAAAATGCTTTCTCGGACACTTATGTGCCCTAAGTGCTGAATGGGAAAATAACATTAGCAGTAAAATGTGCAATGGAGAATGAATATTCAATTTTTCATGAACCATTTACTTTGATTCATTTTTGGGGGCTAAAATGCTCAGCTGAGCCTTACAAGATATTAGGGGGTATAGGTTCAAAATGTGATCTCGTGAACGTTCCCTTGGGGGTTCATGTGCCTAACCAGCTCTGCAAAAATACTATGGCACTCCCAGAACCAAATGATGGTGAGAAAAGTTGGGAATACAAAGAAAATTGTGTGTCTCACTTGGCACTTCTCACCCCGTCTGGTGTCGACCCAGCCTGTCAATTATTGCGAAACAAATTGTCGTAACTGGGGACAAACCCACGAATGAAATTTTGGGGGTGTTTGTCTAAAAAAGGGAAATGGACGCTGGGCACAATTTTTTGGCACTTAAAATGGCATAATATTGAGAAAATAAAAAAACGTTTACCGCTCACCATTGGACTTTGTATTACTTTTTGGCCGCATGTGAGTGTTTAAAATTCTCATGCGGACCAGATAAAATTCGTATGAGGGGTGTTGTTGTAATTTCCAAAATAGTCTATCTTTGGGGGTTTCTTTGGTGGACATGGCACCACAGAAACATTGGGCCGCGCCAAAATCCAATAGTACTAAACGCTGTTTCTGGGGATCGTATGCAGGCAAAACAGCAGGTGCATCTCCATATTAGGTATTGGCTCTACTCGTCGAAAAGCCACAAACTTTGAGATGCATATTTACCTCTAATACCTTGTGAATGTACATTTTTGGGGCTAACATTCTGATATAAAATTGAATTGTAAAAAAATTTCCATCTTATTGTTGTTTAATTTCTTGAAAAAAAATTAAAGGGTTACAGGATCCCGCCTAAGGTTAATTTGCATAGTATTGTGATGTAGTGTATAAATGGTTGGGGTTTCTTGTGGGGGTTTATAGTACATAATGATCTTCCTTGGTCCACGTCACCAAAATGTAGCTTTTTTGTAATCTCTGTGAAACTCCTGCAAACTTGCTACTAATACGAATTAAAACCTCTAACAGCGTAAAATAAGGAAACTGCTAAAAACATGAATAGAAAGACGAAAATCGGTAAAAAGTGTCGATACCGAAAATATTTTGTTTGTATGTACTTTGGCTAAAACTTACACACAATTGAAATCTCTGAATTTACATTTTAAAAAACATTGATTCAACTTTAAACTTCTTCCAGAGCAGTGTTCAATTTATCATCATAAATGAAATATGGCATAACAGCCAACTACCAGCCACTAGCGTCCACCTAAGGGACAATTAGGACTGTCAGGGATGCTCCAGCAAACCATGTCTGGGGTCGCGGCTCACCCTTTCCTTACTTGTGCGGACACCACTTACCTGTCCTTGCTCTGATTCCGGTCCCGTGGCGCTGCTCACATGACCATATCTCCTAGGGCACGATTACACACCCAGTTTCAGAGATTTAAAGTGGCCGCCGCCGTTAATTGGTGTGCTCTTACCCAGAATCCTATCTAACTACAACTCTTGCGCTCTAACCCTGCCGGATTCATCATTGCTTATGCCATGAAAGTTTTTGTCCCTACGGCATTGGTGTTTTCCCGTTGGTCCCTGGTTCTGTATGAAGACTTCTTGTCCTTGTGCCCTTACCTGTTGCTTCACCCTCTTCCCGATCCTCCGATCCCGAGCTGCCTTCCTACACTCCTGTTGGCCTGGCCAAGGAGTCCAGCTTCTAAACTGGCTGAACTTACCACCCTTGTGGTCCAGCAGTCCCAGCAGATGCTAGCAGGGTGAACAGCTTGACAGGTCACGCATGTGTGTGCAGCGACTGCTATATAAGCAACAACGTCAAGCTCCGCAGCTCCTCTGCTACTACGGTTAGCCTGCATGCCACTTAAACTAGGATGAGACTCTACAAAGTAAGTATGAGGCGACCCCAAGTTGTGCAGGGGCTTTATCAACCCAGTGCTCACTGCACATGATATTATCCATCTCAATGGTCACGGAACGTCTTATAAGTGGGCATATCATCAGCTCCTCCTCCGGGAAGCCTGTCGTAGGCTAACCCCCTCTGGGACAGAGGACCCAGATACAGCTGCTTCTTCAGGGAGTTCCAGTACGTTTTTGAGGGGAACAGCAGGGCATCTTCTGTGATTGAGACCGCACTGCTAAATCTATGTCAAGGGACTCATCTGTTGATGCAGGTCGTTCTGTATTTGGGTCTGAGCTAGCTAGGAAAGCAAGCCCTGATTATTTAAAAAGGGACTTGGGCGAGTTAATGAATGCACGGAACTGCCATCTACTGTGAGTGGTTCTCATCTCTCTGTCCTCTTGGATGAGATACTTTTCGGTTCTGTAGTGTTGCCTGTCCGAAACATTTGATTGGGGTTTGGTTTTCCTGTTGTCATTAGCATCGGGAGGAACGGAAAGCCTGACCACCTAGGATTTAGGAAGAAGCGTTCCCTATGCGAGAAGATCCAATGTGTGAACATTCCCGTGCTCAAAGAGTTGGCCAGGTAATCCAGTTTCAAGGTGTGCCTTCTTGGGACTCCGTGTCAAGGAAACTTTGGGATGCCTGCTCTGATCTCCAGAATCACATCCTTGTGGTCTGATCAAGACAGCACCTGGTCATCTCCTCGGGTCAGTGCCAATTATCTCCCGATCCAGTCCGGTCCTGCGTTGGAGCTCTAATAAAGAAGACCTGTCCTTCTTGTTTGACTCGTCAACATCACATCCTTCCTGCGGCCTTCAATGTTTGCTGCTCCATGCTCCTGTGCTTAACTGGAGGATGGGGGGAGAGGGAGGAATCTTTGTTGGGGTCGACAGTCAGTCTCGATGCATGGTGTGGTCCTTATCCCAGTACCCGTCATGGTCTTTTCTGTGGTTCCCAAGCCTCTGGAGGGTTTCTCCCCGCTTTCTATCAGGACTGTGACTGACGTTCTTGTAGCAATGTTGGACTATTTGTAAAGAAAATCTGCATTACGTAATTATCTTCTCCAGTTGGTAGGCGTCTTTCTTTGGAACAAAAGGCAGGTCATTCCATCCATGTATGGATATCGTGGTACTAAACATAGTCACCGTTGTTAACAACACACTATCCCTTGCCATTGATCACTGAGCTGTTTGGCCATCTACGTGGAGCCAAGGTCTTCTTCAAATGACCTTTGGGGCCTACAAACCTCATCCGTATCTGCGAGGGGAGATGAGGGAAAGAACCACTTTTAATACCCGTGATGGACCTTTGAGTACCGGTATAATGCTGTTGGATTCTGTAAATGACACCAGCCATCTTACAGGAATTCGTTGATGACATTTGTAGAGACCTGACTACTACCTGTGTAGTGGTTCTATCTTTGTTTTTTTTTTAATAAACTTTTATCATAATAATAAAGCATACAATAATTTCAAGACATATTACCTTTTCATCAGTTATGTAGCAATCTAAATAAATACAAAAACATTACAAATATTTCTTTTCCCACCAACCTTACACCCCCCTCTGACGGGTTGACAATTTTTACCCTTTATATCAATTCCTGCCAACAAAAAAGAAAAAATATACTGGGTTTAGCATGGTCTTTTTATCCATTCACTCCAAAATTTTATGGCTAATGCTTCTCCGTGCCTCATGTCACTCTGCATAACACAGAAGATCCAACCTTACCTCCCATTCCTTACCTAGGGATCCCTCTTCTTCCAGAAGTATAAAATAACTTGCTAATTTAAAAGACCTTTTAATCATACTGTATGGACTTGCGATCCTAAAATACCAATTCTTGAGCCCAAAACACACATCGAATTATTTCAAGGAATGTCACACTTAAAATTGATTGCAGTCTATCTACTACTCCTAGCCAGTTAGTAACGATAAGCTTTGAGACAATGCCAAAGCATGTGTATGAGATCTGCAGCAATCAGGTCACACCTGGGAATTTTCTTCCATTCTTATTCCCAAATTGGATTCAACTTTTGGGTTGTAATGTACTCTGGTATTATAAACAATTGCTGAAACATGTTATTGAAGACAAGTTTTTTTGTAATTTTATTAATCGTTCCCAGTAAATCACCCATTCTTGTACCAATGTGTAAGTACGGCACATCCTTCTTCCACTTCTCATAACATTTCTTTACCGGAGGGGAATTCTCATCCGTTACCAGTACATTAATACTTGGCCATTTAACCTTTTTTCCCGAAGCTGTCGAGAACACGAAACACAGTGATTCCACTGGATGGGACACTTCCCCAAGGTATAATCCTCCCTTTGATTCACACGGAAGGCGTTCCTCAATGGGGCCTAGAAAAAACCAAATCCTTGACTCCCAGACCAAAATCTAAAGATAGATTCATATGACTTCAACGTCCCCTGTCCCATTAACCTGGTGTATTAAAAAAGTACCTCTCTCTATTAAAAACACTCGTTTGGCCCGTCAGGATACCAACACTTTTAAAAATCCCGTACAACGGTGAATCCTGTATAACGTTACACCCTATGTTGATATGATAATTTCCCATACCACTGCATTAAAGACACAGTCTAGGAAATTGGGCCTTTAAAAAATCTGCAAGTGAAACAAACCCCCAAGTTTCCAAGACTCCCATATGTCATAAATTTTAACAAAATAAGATTTATACACTACTAGTATAATTTAATATTTTCCAATCCCAAATAGATTACCATCTGTTGCAGCCAAAAAATACTCAAAAAGGTCAGGGATTTGCGAATTCCCCCTTTTCTCGTGTGTATAGAAAGAGGAATCAACGTCCTGAAAATTTAATGTCTATCGTGCTGACATTCTGGTGTTCTCCCCGGTCATGGAGTACCACCCAGTCCCAAATGTATGGCAAGTCCTCAGTAATTTTTTTAAGGGCCAATCCCAAACTTTACGCCTAACTTGAGAAGAGTGCCAATTTTAACTAGCGGAAGTCTTCCCTTCTTAGCTATATAATTTCAGACAGAGACCATCCAGATGACTCCAAGTTGTTTTGCTGTTCTTCAATGGACTCGTCCTATAAGACTATATGCAATACAGGAGGTTCCTAGGCTTTGCAAATGAAGATCCGTAGTTTTAGGTTATCTCTCTCCTCTATCCTTGGTATCACCTACTGCGGGCACTCACAAAGAAGGGAGAAAAAACAATAGACAGCAGGGAAGAACCCGAAGGCAGGCAGGACTAGAGGATAGGATGGAGAAAACGCAAAGAAGGCCTGCCCCTGCCCCTTTTTCCTTTCTCCCCAAACTACTCCACCCCCCCTCTCCCCCCTTCCTCAATCCCCCCCACATCTCCTCCCCCTCAACCCCCTTCAACCGCATTTGCCTCGGACCAATACTCCCACGGACGATACAGAGAAACTTTCCACCTGGAAGTTGACCCCTCCTCAGTAGGAGCCAGGGGCAGGAGCTTACCCAGAAGGGTCAATAAGAGATAATATCAGTGGATTTCTTTTCAACAAGACATTCTGACTACTGCAGAGAGGAATGAATCAATAGGAGATGAGGGAAATATTGCAAAAAAACTTGCATGGAAGAAAAAAGAAGATTTACGAGAGAGAGCTCATTTTCCAACGTTGCATCTTCCGCAGATCACAAAAACTCTTGATCTCCCGAATTGACAGCGATCAATCCATGCCAAGCCGTTGGTCACCCTTCTTTTCAGGTTTAAATTCTTTATCCTCTCTAGTGCCTAGGATGTGATTGGGGAGGGGAGGAGAAGGGGAACAGGATCCTTGGAGTGTATCCCTCCCGGAGCGACTGGTTTCTGGCTGCGCCAAGAGGAACTCGAAAGCTACCTCCTGGCAACATACGTCCGCTGCCTCTCAGAAGAAAAGACAAAAGTCTGACTTGGGGGCATTGCTATGTGTGCTTGGGAACCCGGGCGGGGACGATACTAGGACCTTACTGAATCCAAGCCACCAATATCCTATATCTGTCGCTTGGAAGTTACTGCAGTTGAAGCAGATTTGGTTGGGAAGATTCTCATGAAGTCCATTACGAGCAGGGGACATTTCGTTCAGCTCCAGGCTTCTGCTTGACCAGATCAAAAGTTAATAAGAATTGCAAGGCATCCTCCGTGCTTCTTCTGGTGACCAAAGTCTGGTTGTACAGGTATGGCCTGGCTAAAGATCCTCGGCTAAAAACTGGGTCACGAGTTTCGGGTCTTTCGAGCGTGCTCAGTCCTCGAACTCGGGGGCCTACAAGCAGCGCTTCTGAAACCCTGTCTATGGTGATGGTAGAACCTCCTCTCCTCTAGGTGTAGAGGATGCCCCCTGTCTATGGTGATGGTAGAACCTCCTCTCCTCTCGGTGTAGAGGATGCCCCCTGTCTATGGTGATGGTAGAACCTCCTCTCCTCTCGGTGTAGATGATGCCCCCTGCCTATAGTGATGGAAGAACCTCCTCTCCTCTAGGTGTAGAGGATGCCCCCTGTCTAGGTGATGCTAGGAAGAACCCGCTCTCCTCTAGTTTTTGTAGAGGAGGCCCCCTGCGCTATGGTGAAGTTGAACCTTCTAATCACTTAGTGTTAAAGGACTGTCCCCATGTCTATGGTGATGGAAATACCGTCTCTCCTCTAAAGTGTAAGGTTGCCCCCTTGTCTATGTTGATGGTACAAACTGGCTTCTCATCTAGGTGTAGAGATGCCCACTGTCCTATGTGAGTGTCAGAACTCCTCTCCCCTAGGTAGTAAAGATACCCCCTGTCTATGGTGAGTGGTTAAAATCATTCTGCCTCTAGGTGTAGAGAAAGCCCCCTGTCTATGATGATGGTTGAACGTCTCTCTTTCTTGTGTATAGAAATGCTTTTCCACGTATGTGGTGAATGGTAGACCCGCTCTCTCCTGGTTGTAGAGGATACCCCCTTCTATGGTGATTGAAAAACCGTCTCTCCTCTAGGTGTAGAGGAAGCCCTCACTCTGTGGTAATGTAAAACCGTCTCTCCTCTAGGTGTAAGAGGTTGCCCCCTGTCTATTGTGAAGGTAGAATCGTCTCTCCTTGGTGTAGAGACGGTTGCGCCAGCCCTTCGTATGTGATGGTAGAACTGGCTTCATCTAGGATGTAGAGGATGGCCCCTGTCTATGTGGTGGAATAACTTCTCTCCTCTAGGGGAAAGGGTGCCCCCTGTCTATGCAGTGATGGTAGAAACCATCTCCTACTAGAATGTATAGAGGAGTCCCCATGTCTATGATGAATGGTTTCAGAACCAGCTCCTCCTCTAGGTGTAGGTGATGCCCTGGCTATGGTGATGGTAGCACCGCCTGCTCTCCTGGGTGTGTAGAGGATGCCCCCTGTCTATGGTGATGTAAAACTTCTCGCCTCTAAGTGTAAAGGGTCCCCCCTGTCTTATGGTGAGGTAGAAACCACATCCTTCTCAGAAGTATGAGGATCTGCCCCCCTGTCCTATGATGGTATGGTTAGATGAACCATCCTCCTCTCTCTCAGGTGGTAAAGGGTGCCCCCTGTCTAGTGTGGATGGTAGATAACATCTCCCCTCTAGATGTAGAGGATGCCCTCCCTGTCTATATGATGGTAGAACGATATCTCCATGGCTACTAGTAGACGATTCCCTTCACTGTCTATGGTGATGGTAAAACGTCTCTCCTTTAGGTGTAGAGAATGCCCCCTGTCTAGGTAATGGTAGAACTGGCTCTTCAGTTAGTGTACGAGGATGCCCCTTGTTGGCTATGTGATGAGACACCGCTTCTGCCTGGGTGTAAAGGCCCCTGTCTATGGGTGATGGTAAAACTTCTCTCCTCTAAGTGGATACGGTGCCCCCTGATATGGTGATGGTAGTACGACACATCCTCCTATAGTTTGTAAGAGATGCCCTCCGTCCTCTATGATTGTGCTAGAACCGCTCTCTCTCTTGTGGGCTACTATGGATTCCCCCTGTCTAGTGATGGTAAAAATGTCTCTCCTTTTGGTGTAGTAGAACTGCGCCCCTGTCTAAATGCCTGATGGTGATGTAGAACTTGGCTCTCATCTGGTGTAGAGGATATCCCCTTGTTCTATGGGTGAGTGTATAACCGTCACATCTCTAGGTGTAAGGGTGCCCACTGTCTATAGGTGATGTAGAACCCAAATCATCGCTCTAGAAGTAGAGTAGGATGCCCCCTGTCCTAATGGGATGGGATAACCTACCCTCTCATCTAGGTGAAGAGGATGCGCCCTTCTATGGATGTCGTTGTAGTTAACCTACCTTCCTCAGGTGGTAGAGGATGCCCCTGTCTATGGTGATGTAGGACCGCCTCCCTCGTTGTAGAGGATGCCCATGTCTATGGTGATATTGACACCGTCTATCTCTCTAGGTGGTAGAGGATGCCCCATGTCTATGTGATGGTAAAACCGTCTCTCCTCTAAGTGATAAAGGGTGCCCCCCTGTTGGTCGATGGTGATGGTAGACTGGGCTCATCTAGGTGTAGAGGATCCACGGCTGTCTATGGTGATGGTCAATAACCCTCCTCCTCCCCTAGCCGTAAAGGATACCCCGTCTATGGTGATGTAAAACGTCTCTCCTCTAGGTGTAGAGAAACCCCTGTCATGATGATGGTAGAGAACCGTCTCTCTATCTGGTGCTAGGAATGCCCACTGTCCTGTGGTGAATGTAGTAACACGCCTCTCCCCTCTGTGTTTAGTAGGATCCCCCCCCTGTCTATGGTGATTGTAAAACATCCTCCCTACCCCTAGTGAGAGAAATGCCCCCTGTCTGTGGTTAATGTGTAAAACCGTCTTCCTCCTCAGGTGTAGAGGGTTGCCCCTTATGGTGAAGGTAGGAAATCGTGCTCTCCTCTTGGTTGTAAGGTGCCCCCTTTGTCTTATGGTGAGTGAACTGGCTCTTGCATCCTAGATGTAGAGGATGCCCTTGTCTATGGTGAGTTGGTAAAACACGTCTCTCCTCTAGTGTGTAAAGGCTGCCCCCCTGTCTATGTGATGTTAGAAACCACATGCTCTCTAGACAGTAAGGATCCCCTGTCTAGAGATGATTGTGAACCATCTCTCATCTAGGTGTAGAGATGCCCCTGTCTACTGCGTGATGGTAAACGCCTCTCTCCGTGGTGTAGTAGGATGCCCCTTGTCTGATTGGTTGAGTTAAAACCCTTCTCTCCTCTAGTGTAAAGGGGTGCCCGGTCTATGGTGATGGTTTAAGACCAACATCTTCTCTAGAGTATGAGATGCCTCCCTGTCATGATGATTGATGGTAGACCATCTCTTCCCTCTAGTGTAAGGGTGCCCCTGTCTATGGTGATGTAGGACCACATCTCCTACTAGATGTAGAGATGCCCTCCTTCTATGATGAGTGTAGTAACCGTCTCTCCTCTATGGGTAGAGGATTCCCCCTGTCTATGGTGATGGTAAAATGTCTCTCCTTTAGGTGTAGAGAATGCCCCTTGTCTATGGTGATGGTAGAACTGGCTCTCATCTAGGTGTAGAGGATGCCCCTTGTCTATGGTGATGGTAAAACCGTCTCTCCTCTAGGTGTAAAGGGTGCCCCCTGTCTATGGTGATGGTAGAACCACATCTCCTCTAGAAGTAGAGGATGCCCCCTGTCTATGGTGATGGTAGAACCATCTCTCCTCTAGGTGTAGAGGATGCCCCCTGTCTATGGTGATGGTAGAACCGCCTCTCTCCTGGGTGTAGAGGATGCCCCCTGACTATGGTGATTGTAAAACCTTCTCTCCTCTAAGTGTAAAGGGTGCCCCCTGTCTATGGTGATGGTAGAACCAAATCTCCTCTAGATGTAGAGGATGCCCTCTTTCTATGGTGATGGTAGAACCATGTCTCCTCTAGGTGTAGAGGATGCCCCCTGTCTATGATGATGGTAGAACCGTCTCTCCTCTATGGGTAGAGGATTCCCCCTGTCTATGGTGATGGTAAAACATCTCTCCTTTAGGTGTAGAGAATGCCCCCTGTCTATGGTGATGGTAGAACCGTCTTTCCTCTAGGTGTAGAGAATGCCCCTTGTCTATGGTGATGGTAGAACCGCATCTCCCCTTGATGTAGAGGGTGCCCTCTGTCTACTGTGATTGTAGATCCCTCTCTCCTCTAGGTGTAGAGGATGTCCCCTGTCTATGGTGATGGTAGACTAGTCTCTCCTCCTGGTGTAGAGGTTGCCCTCTGTCTATGGTGATGGTAGAACTGGCTCTCATCTAGGTGTAGAGGATGCCCCCTGTCTATGGTGATGGTAGAACCGTCTCTCCTCTAGGTGTAGAGAATGTCTCCTATCTATGGTGATGGTAGAACCTCATCTAGGTGTAGAGGATGTCCCATTTCTTCAATGAAGGTAGAACATCCTCTACTCTAGGTGTAGAGGATGTCCCCTGTCTATGGTAATGGTAGATCCTCCTCTCCTCTAGGTGTAGAGGATAGCCCCTGTCTATGGTGATGGTAGAACCATCTCTCCTCTAGGTGTAGAGGATGCTCCCTGTCTATGGTGATGGTAGAACCATCTCTCCTCTAGGTGTAGAGGATGTCCCCTGTCTATGGTGATGGTAGAACCGTCTCTCCTCTAGGTGTAGAGGAAGCCCCCTGTCTATGGCGATGGTAGAGCAACCTCTCCTCTATGTGTAGAGGATGTGCCCTGTCTATGTTGATGGTAGAACCGTCTCTCCAGAAGGTGTAAAGGATGTCCCCTGTCTATGGTGATGGTAGAACCGTCTCTCCTCTAGGTGTAGAGAATGTTCCCTATCTATGGTGATGGTAGAACCTCATCTAGGTGTAGAGGATGTCCCCTTTCTATGTTGATGGTAGAACATCCTCTCCTCTAGGTGTTGAGGATGTCCCCTGTCCATGGTGATGGTAGAACCATCTCTCCTTTAGGTGTAGAGGATGCCCCCTGTCTATGGTGATGGTAGAACCGTCTCTCCTCTAGGTGTAGAGGATGTCCCCTGTCTACGGTGATGGTAGAACCGTCTCTCCTCTTGGTGTAGAGGATGCTCCCTGTCTATCATGATGGTAGAACCGTCTCTCCTCTAGGTGTAGAGGATGCCCCATGTCTATGGAGACGGTAGAGCACGCCCGGCTCCTCAGGAATTTAAAGGCCCAGCGTCCTCCTTATTGGTGCTGGCATCAAGGCTCTGCTATATAGCCTGGCGACTCCTAGCATCCCCTGCCGGATCTTCATGTCCTGTTACTGAAGAGAAAGCCCTCCGTGTTTCCGAGCGTTTTCAGATGCCTCCGTGGATTCTGTGATTCCCGTGTTCAGTGTTGTTCCTGTGTTCCTTTGTTCTGTGGCGGTCCTGGTGTCCTGTGGCGATCCTGTTATCCTGTGGCGGTCCTGTTATCCTGTGGTGGTCCTGTTATCCTGTGGCGGTCCTGGTATCCTGTGGCGGTCCTGGTATCTTGTGGCGGTCCTGTTATCTTGTGGCAGTCCTGTTATCCTGGCGGGCTCTGGCGAAGACCAGGACTTCACTTAGACTCCACTCCCGGGTTGCGGCTAGTGTTGTTATCCCCCGCGGTGGTCCAGGGAATCCACTGACTATCCCCTGTGACATGTAGGTAAGCTGATGCTGGATGTTGTCTTGTTTAGGCCCAGAAAAAAGCAGTTTCGCCCATTCGGCGCTCATGTGCCCAGGGAATTGGTAAGTAGCATAACTATTCACATGCCTCGTATGCTTGAGAGTTCTCCCACCTCGCGAGAGCTGGGGACATCACCGAGCTCTGGGGATCACTGGCACATGTGCACTGTATCTTCATTACACACCGTTGTCCGCTTTGCGGTGCGGCTGTAAAAAATGAAGATGCAGTGCGCAAGCGCCAGTGATCCCGAGAGCTCGGTGAAGTCACCGCCTCTTGCGAGGTGGGAGAACTCTAAAGCATGCGAGGCACGTGAATAGTTATGCTACTATCCAAGCGCCAAGCCGCCTTCCTTGTTAAATATCCAGCTTTTCCTGTGTCCCCTGCCGGATCTTTGTGCCTCGTGCCTAACCGAAAAACTGTGTTTGATACCCTGTGCATTTATACTGATTTCCCGTTGTGACCCCTGACTTTGCTCCTCTGTTGCCAGCCCTGACCTTCTGCTTTGCTATTGACTTCGATCCCATGCTGCCTGTCCTGACCTCCTGCGTGACCCCAACTACGATTCTGCTCTATGACTTTGTACTTCGCCTTGGCCACCACCGCGAGCAAAGTCGCACCTGTGGAGTGACCTGGTGGTATCCCATCGCAGCAAGACAAACCCGCTTTGCAGTGAGCCCTGGTGAAAACTGGGTGCCACTTAGATTTCGCTCCCAGGTGTCGCCTAACATCACCGCTCGTGGTGGTACAGTGGGTCCACTTACCGCTGAATCCTGACAACAATTTGACATAACGGAGAAGAATCAGTATTTCTTGCATGTTTCTCTCCTCTCTACAGGGTCCTAGCTCCTACACCTCTCCTACTCTCTAACTGGATCCTTACCAAACTCTATGGGGCTCATTTACTAAGTGTTGCGCTGCTCACTTTTGTCGGACTTTGCACCATTTTCAGGGATGACACGGCTTGCGCAGGTATTAAAGAAGTGTCTGCACTGAGATTTTGGCGCAAGCAATCCTTTTTTGGCGCAGCTGTGCTGCTTCCATGTGACACAAATCAGGGGGCGGGGCGTCTGACAATCCGACTAATTCGGACTGAGCGCAGGATTTAACTTTCAAATTGTGTCGCAAGCTGGTGCACTTACATGCATCAGGAAGAAGAAGGTGAACTCCGGGGACCTGAGCAGGGAAGCGACACATGCAGGATATCGGGTGCAGGATCTTAGTGACTCCCCGCACAGCACATTATACATGGACAATGCACTTACATGCACCAGGAAGAAGAAGGTGAACGCCGGGGACCTGAGCGGGGAAGCGACACTTGCAGGATATCGAGCGCAGGATCTTAGTGACTCCCCGCACAGCGCATTATACACGGACAATGCACTTACATGCACCAGGAAGAAGAAGGAGAACTCCGGGGACCTGAGCGGGGAAGCGGCACATGCAGGATATCGGGCGCAGGATCTTAGTGACTCCCCGCACAGCGCATTATACACGGACAATGCACTTACATGCACCAGGAAGAAGAAGGTGAACGCCAGGGACCTGAGCGGGGAAGCGACACTTGCAGGATATCGAGCGCAGGATCTTAGTGACTCCCCGCACAGCGCATTATACACGGACAATGCACTTACATGCACCAGGAAGAAGAAGGAGAACTCCGGGGACCTGAGCGGGGAAGTGACACATGCAGGATATCGGGGGCACGATCTTAGTGAATCGCGGCACAGCGCATTATACATGGACAATGCACTTACATGCACCAGGAAGAAGAAGGTGAACTCCGGGGACCTGAGCGGGGAAGTGACACATGCAGGATACCGGGCGCAGGATCTTAGTGACTCCCCGCACAGCACATTATACACGGACAATGCACTTACATGCACCAGGAAGTGGAAGGTGAACTCCGGGGACCTGAGCGGGGAAGCGGCACATGCAGGATATCGGGTGCAGGGTCTTAGTGACTCCCCGCACAGCGCATTATACACGGACAATGCACTTACATGGTAGAACCGTCTCTCCTCTAGGTGTAGAGGATGCCCCCTGTCTATGGCGATGGTAGAGCACGCCCGGCTCTTCAGGAATTTAAAGGCCCAGCCTCCTCCTTATTTGTGCTGGCATCAAGGCTCTGCTAAATAGCCAGGTGACTCCCAGCATCCCCAGCCGGATCTTCATGTCCTGTTACTGAAGAGAAAGCCCTCTGTGTTCCCCGGCGTTTTCAAACGCCTCCGTGGATTCTGTGATTCCCGTGTTCTGTGTTGTTTCTGTGTCCTGTGGCGGTCCTGGTGTCCTGTGGCGATCCTGTTATCCTGTGGCGGTCCTGTTATCCTGTGGTGGTCCTGGTATCCTGTGGCGGTCCTGGTATCTTGTGGCGGTCCTGTTATCCTGTGGCGGTCCTGTTATCCTGTGGCGGTCCGGTAATCCAGTAGCCATCTGAGGTTCTGCCAGCCATCCGAGGTCCTGCCTTCCCGTGGTCCTGCCTTCCTGTCGTCCTGCCTTCCCGTGGTCCCTGTGTCCCTACCTTCGCTGCCACCACGGGCCAAGTCGCACCCGCAGAGCGACCTGGTGACTCCCCGCCGCAGCTAGACCATCCCGCTTTGCGGCGGGCTCTGGCGAAGTCCAGGAGTTCACTTAGACTCCACTCCCGGATTGCGGCTAGTGTTGTTATCCCCCGCGGTGGTCCAGGGAGTCCACTGACTATCCCTTGTGACATGTAGGTAAGCTGATGCTTGTCTTGTTTAGGCCCAGAAATAAGCAGTTTCGCCCATTCGGCGCTCATGTGCCCAGGCACTTGGTTAGTAGCATAACTATTCACGTGCCTTGCATGCTTCACCGAGGATCACTGGCACATGTGCACTGTATCTTCATTGTGCACGGCTGTCCGCTTTGCGGTGCGGCCATGCAAAATGAAGATGCAGTGCGCAAGCGCCAGTGATCCCGAGAACTCGGTGACGTCACCGGCTCTCGCGGGGTGGCAGAACTCTCAAGCATGTGAGGCACGTGAATAGTTATGCTACTAACCAAGCGCCAAGCCGCCTTCCTTGTAAAATTATCCAGCCCCTTCCTGTGTCCCCTGCCGGATCTTTGTGCCTCGTGCCTAAGCGAAAAACTGTTTGATACCCTGTGCGTTTATACTGATTTCCCGTTGTGACTCCGCTTCATTCCTGACTTTGCTCCTCTGTTGCCTGCCCTGACCTTCTGCTTTGCTATTGACTTCGATCCCATGCTGCCTGTCCTGACCTCCTGCCTGACCCCAACTATGATTCTGCTCTATGACTTTGTACTTCGCCTTGGCCACCACCGCGAGCAAAGTCGCACCTGTGGAGTGACCTGTTGGTGTCCCATCGCAGCAAGACAAACCCGCTTTGCAGTGAGCCCTGGTGAAAACTGGGTGCCACTTAGATTTCGCTCCCAGGTGTCGCCTAACATCACCGCTCGTGGTGGTACAGTGGGTCCACTTACCGCTGACAACAATCCTGACAACAATTTGACATAATGGAGAAGAATCAGTATTTCTTACATGTTTCTCTCCTCTCTACAGGGTCCTAGCTCCTACACCTCTCCTACTCTCTAACTGGATCCTTACCAAACACTATGGGGCTCATTTACTAAGGGTCGCGGTGCACACTTTTGTCGGACTTTGCACCATTTTCAGGGATTACACGGCTTGCACAGGTATCCTTTTTTGGCACAGCTGTGCTGCTTCCATGTGAGACAAATCAGGGGGCGGGGCATCTGACAATCCGACTCATTCGGACTGAGGACAGGATTTAACGTTCAAATTGTGTTGCAACCAATGCACTTACATGCACCCGGAAGAAGAAGGTGAACTCCGGGGACCTGAGCGGGGAAACGACACATTCAGGATATCGGGTGCACAATCTTAATGAATCGCGGCACAGCGCATTATACACGGACAATGCACTTTCGGGGAACTCCGCAGACAGGTAAATGTGTCCCTATATGTCTCAATGGTAGCTGCTACGGATGGCTGAAAGTGTCAAACCTTAGCTCCTTTGAACTTCTCCATTTGTACAATACAGCAAGGGAAAGATGCAGGACCGAAGCTAAAAAAAATGATGGAACTCAGCTCATCACCGAGGGGTCTGTATAAGAATCACTCAAAGATTGTTGCAATTTCATAAGAAATATGAATGCAGCTCGGAATTTAGCTTGAACAAAATTTACCACTAAAATCCATCCTGATATCCAGGGACATTACCCATAGATCCAGGCACCAGGACTGCGGTATCTTCTTATATTTGTTATCCATGGCCTCCTGCCTTCTAATATCAACTTTTAGAATTATGTTACTGAAAGGCTCTGGGCGTGTTATCAGAGCCCCTCTGTGCTTCAGATTCACAGGCCGTTACATTCTGAAGGAGCACTTCCCCGTCTCACTGTGTGCTCCCTGCTGTAAAGATTAGAGGAAGTGCAGGGGGAGGGTAAGACTGAGATCTGCTGCTGCACAGTGTAACAGTTGGTGAATCATGAGCGCAGAAGGCTTCTGTAACATCCCCACAGTTAGCATAATTATAAAAGTTGATGTTAGAAGGAAGGAGGCCATGGATAACACATATAAGAAGATACCACAGTCCCGGTGCCTGGATCTGGGAGTAAGATCCCTGGTTTATAGGGAAGGTTTCTGATGGCAGATTTTGTTTAAGTATTTCTACATTCACTCAACTTTTTGCACTTTATGGTTCAACTTCAGTGACCAACAATGTATTGTGATGTTCTGTTACAGAAATAAAACGCTGAGAGCATCAGCAGATTATAAACCAGGGAGAAAAACATTATAATAATGCAATAAAAATAGATGTCATGTTATTATTCCCCTGTGTTACCACTTCCCATAGAGAAGAATAGACAGAAGACATTATATATACTGCTCTCTGTGTCTGACCTGGTACACAGCAGGTGGGTGACCCCACACCCTGCTTCAGGTATGTACCTCTATCACCTATCACCTATAATAAACTATTTCAGCCTTTCTGTTGTTGTGGAGTTATCTGAGGGTTAGACCATATTCCATGGTAGTCACCCTTAAAGGAACTTGTCACCAGAATTTACCCAATTAAACTCCCAGCCCCCTCAGGTAGAGGTGAAATGTCCCTTCCCTTCCCTCCTTTATGTAAAATTTATTTTAAAAAAATTAAGAAATCCTGACCTAGAAATGATCTCCTTGAAAATGTGCCGAGAGGAGTCACTTCACACTGCCATGTGTTCAGTTCTGTAGCACATAGAAACATGCAGCTGGTGTCATAGTAAAGATAAGAATCTCATCTTTCAGGTCCCGTCAGCATCTTGTGTTTCTGTGATAGAACCAGAGATACAGACAGTATTTAAATATGCAGCAATTGGATTTCTATACGCAGCTCTGGATCTCCAGTTCTGTAGCGGACAGAACCAGAAGCCTGATGTCATCTAAAAGATGTGATTCATATCTTTAATATGTTTAAAGGGGCCATAGAAGTGAAGATAGGGGCATGTGAAGCCTCTAAACCGGACTGGACTCATTGTCACATGACTTTTATGTCACATATATGAGGGACATGTAGTTTGGTAAGTCCTCGCAGGATTTGGGCACAACAGTAGAAGAGGCTTAGGTTGGGTGCACGAACTAGAGGGAAGTGGAAGATGGGATCAGTGTGAATGTATCTGTAAGGTCATGATGATCCCTACAGATCTGGACCTCATTTCAGAATGTGACCTTTTCCGTGTTCATGGGGTTGAAATGCGTCTCGTTACTCCGGTTCCTCCTTGTCTCGATCCCTGGTTCTGTCGCCCTGGTTGTCTTCTCTCTGTAGACTTCTCCTGATTGTGACTCTTCTGGTGAGAATAAGCTGCTGTCATGCGATAATAATTTGCGTTATATCTACAGAATAAGAACATTGTATTTATGAAAAACCAATCGTCCGTTCCCATAGTTTTCCAGCTTTTACCATTTTCCGATCGATCTGATAGTCCGGCGTTGGCTCTCAGCCTTCTCACCATCATCTACCTGCTTGGTCTCCTCCTGAACGTACTGATTGTTACTCTCATCTTCCTGGATAAGCAGCTGCACGCTCCCATGTATCTGTTCCTCTGTAACCTGGCCGTCATGGACACGTGCTTCACATCGACCATCATCCCCAAACTCCTACACATCCTCTCATCTGGAAACCACAAAGTGTCCTTCAGACAATGCTTCACCCAGGTCTACTTCTTCTTCATGTTTGTTGGGATAGAAGACCTTCTCCTGTTCACCATGGCCTATGACCGCTACGTTGCGATCTGTAACCCTCTGCACTATCACTCTATACTCAGTAAGAAAGTCTGCGCTGTCTATATTGTTACTATTTGGCTTTATGCCGCCGTAAACTCTGTTTTTATTACGTCTCTGGCCATGAAGATGTCCTTCTGTAATTCCACCACAATTCACCAATTCTACTGCGATGCGAAAGCCTTGACCAAGATCTCCTGCGCCGGGAGAGAAATCTTCTACCTGGTGATTTATTCCGAGTCGTTTCTTTTTGGTCTTTGCCCCTTTTTATGCAGTTTGACGTCTTATGTAAAAATCTTACAGGTTATATTTCATATAAGATCTGAAGATGGGAGGAGGAAGGCCTTCTCCACCTGCTCGTCCCACCTCATAGTCATCGCCCTCTACTACAGCTCCGCCGCCTCCGCATACTTACTGCCGTCCTATAAGAACTCGGATTTTCTGGACCAGGTCTTCATGCTGTTATATACAACAGTCAGCCCCATGCTAAACCCTCTGATTTATAGTCTCCGAAATAAAGAAGTGAAGACGGCGGTGATGAGATTATTACAATTAAAATATAAAACATAAGGAGAAAAACCCCCGTAATTTAACTTTGTGTTGACTTTAGATATAAATTTCAGAATGAAGTAATTAAAAAAAACTTTATTGACCCTCAAATATTTACAGCAAACACAGGGGGAAAATCATAAAGTTTGGATTTTGAAACATCTTAAAATTCTCCCCCAACGGAGCTCCGGAGCCGGCTACGGCCTCTTAGTAAATACGGCACAAACTCTGCGGGTCTGGACCTAATACCAGGTCTAACCTGGCGGAGTTCTTGTCATCATTATTCCCATTAGACACAATGGGGCTCATTTACTTACCCGGTCCAGTCACGATCCTGCAGCGCGTTGTCCAACGAGGATTCGGGTTCTGCCGGGATTCACTGAGGTCGTGCGCCCGATATCCAGCAGGTGCCGCTGCTGCGCCGGGGTCCACCGGAGTTCACCTGCTTCTTCCTGGTGCATGTAAGTGCTGATCTTGCAACACAAAACGTTTTTTTAAATTCTGCGGTTTTTCCAAATCTGTTGGGTTGTCCGCTGGCCACACCCCCCGAATTCTGTTGCATGAAGGCTGGTGCCGATGCGCCACAATCCGCGCAAAACGGAAATATTCGGGAAAGTGCGTCGTTCAGACCCTTAGTAAATGAGCCCCATACAGTATATATATATATATACAGGAATGGCTGTATATCAGTCAGTGTTGATAATGTATAATGTTAGTGCTGGGATCCTGAGCACCCAGAAATCTCTCCGCACATAGACCTGTGCCGGTTTACCATAAAAGCCCCCCCCACAACCCCCAATATGCAGGGCCCTCCCATCCGGCTGATTCTCGGATGGATCCAAGTAATGAAAGACCAGACATGGAGACAGGGCCGGTTCTAGACAAAGTGGGGCCCTGGGCAAAACTAAAAGTGGGGCCCCAAAATAAAACTATTTTATGACCAGTCACAGTGAGTTAGAGGCTCCTTTTAGTCTGGTAAAACAAACTGTAATATGGGAGAATTTTATAGGAGATAGATAGATGATAGGGAGATTGATGGGCAGCACAGAGGCTCAGCGGTTAGCACTACAGCCTTGCAGCGCTGGTCAACATCTGCAAAGAGTTTCTATGTTCTCTGTGTGTTTGCCTGGGTTTCCTCCAGGTCCTCCGGTTTCCTCCCACACTCCAAAAAAATTACTGGTAGGTTGAATAGATTGTGAACCCCATTGGGGACAGGGATAGATATGACAAGTTCTGTGCAGCGCTACGATATCTGTGTGCGCTATATAAATAAAGGAATTATCAATTATAATTATTATGTTATAAGATGAATATGAAAGATGAGAGAGATTTCTAGATGCAGAATATAAAGTAGATGATATATACAGGAGATGGATGAGAGATAAATACAGTAGAAGAGAAATAGATAAAAAAATAGATAGAGAAAAAGTGAGATACATAAAGGGTCAGATTATAGGAGATAGATAACTAGACAGATAGGGGCAGATTTACTTACCCGGCCCATTCGCGATCCAGTGGCGCCTTTTCTGCGCTGGATTCGGGTCCGGCCGGGATTTATGAAGGTAGTTCGCTGAAAAGCATCTGAACGCGCCGGAATGCACCGAGCTGGACCAGGTGAAGGTAAGCGCTTCCCAAGTGACACATTTTCGGTATTTAAATGCGGCGTTTTTTCCTAATACGTCGGGTTTTCGTTCGGCCACGCCCCCCGATTTCCGTTGCGCGCATGCCGGCGCCGAATGCATCACAATCCGACCGCGTGCGCCAAAATCCCGGGGAAATTAAGGTACAATCGGCGCAAATCGGAAATATTCGGGTAACACGTCGGGAAAACGTGAATCGGGCCCTTAGTAAATGACCCCCTATATATCCATAGCTAATGAGATAATAAAATTTAGATAACAGTACCCTCCGCGCTCCATAAGAATCTGAGTGAGAACGTCATAACATGGGTGTAAGTAATGGAGGATTGTGGGAAATAAAAACAACATGTGGGTGTGTTTTTGGTGTTACATATAACTTTATGGACACGTTCTGGATCACCACATTAATATGTAGCGACATCAGGCGAAGAGGATCGAATGTTCCTCGTATCAGTCAAAAATAAAAGGCAATAAGAGATCAGTGTGTTCTTAGATAGTTCTGCATAGAGAAGGGCTAAAAACATGAATATTAGTTGATATTATCCCTTCTCAGAATGTAAAGTGAATATTTCCATTATCTGTGAGGTGCAGCAAATTCTCATCTGCTCCTGTGTGCAGCAAATTCTCCCTGTAGACTGATGGCTAAGAATCTGGAGGGGGCTACACTTCAGGGAGCTGTATCTCTGGCTCTGTGACACATAGAACCTCACTTCTTTTTTCCTATGAAAGGAGAGAGTCTCCTCTTTTATATGAATATGTGTTTCTATGTGCCAGGAAAACGGAGATATTAACTGTTAAACTGCCGTTGGGAGATATATACAAATGGCACCTGATATTCTCACTTTAAACCTGAATATCTCTAAATCCCTGGCACCTAGAAACACAATTCAAGATTCATTTGAAAGAAGAGATTCTCCTCTTTCAGCAATTGCCCACTTTGCCTACCCATAGCGCCGGCCCTGCATGGAGACTATAGACACAGCAAACAAATATGTGAAGACATAAAATTACCGTATATACTTGAGTATAAGCCGACCCGAGTATAAGCCGAGACCCCTAATTTTACCACAAAAACCTGGTAAAACATATTGACTCGAGTATAAGCCAAGGGTGGGAAATGCATTGGTCACAGCCCCTTCCCCCAGGTATATAGCCAGAAAGCCCCCAGAAGTTTATAGCCAGCAGCCCCCCAGTATATAGCCAGACAGCCCCCAGTAGTATAGAGCCAGCAGCCCCCCAGTATATAGCCAGCCAGTCCCTGCCCCACAGTATATACCCTGCCAGCCCCTGTGCCCCAGTATACAGCCTGCCAGCCCCTGTGCCCAAGTATATAGCCTGCCAGCCCCAATATATAGCCTGCCAGCCCCTGTGCCACAGTATACAGCCTGCCAGCCCCTGTGCCCCAGTATATAGCCTGCCAGCCCCAGTATATAGCCTGCCAGCCCCTGTGCCCCAGTATATAGCCTGCCAGCCCCTGTGCCCCAGTATATAGCCTGCCAGCCCCTGTGCCCCAGTATATAGCCTGCCAGCCCGGTCAGAGGGGTCTGTCTGTAACTAGGGGTCGTCTGTATGTCGGGTGTCCTTAAGTAGGGGACCGCCTGTACCATAACAAGTACCATAAACCATAAATTATATTCGGGGGTCTGGCACAGACTTTGCACTGGGGCTCAGCAGCTTCATGTTCCTGCACGACCCCCATGTCAGAATAAATGATGGGACCCTAATTATAAAGCCACAACTTAATTTTTCTGTATTACAGAGATGTGTCTGCTGGACACAATGGGGGTTATCAACTAAGGGTCCACGGACCACAAATATTCGGGTCTTCCTGAATATTTCCGTTTTGGGCCGTTTTACGCCGAACCAACCCAGGTTTTTGGCACACGTGATCGTATTGTGTCGCATCGGCGCCGGCATGCACACGGCAGATATTGGGGGGGGGCGTGGCCGTCGGACAAACCAACGGATTCGGACAAACTGCGGAATTTAAAAAACGAAATGTGTCCCAAGATCAAGCACTCACATGTACCGGGAAGAAGAAGGTGAACTCCGGCGGACCTCGGCGCAGCAGCGACACATGCAGGAACTCGGGCGCACGAGCTTAGTGAATCGTGCCGGACCCAAATCCATGTCGGACAATGCACCGCGGGATCGCGACAGGACCGGGTAAGTAAATATGCCCCATTATACCGAGCCGCCCCGTAATACTCCATTGCACTGGGAAGCTGGAGAAAAATTCTGAATGTAGTACTAATTTTTCTTACAAGATTTTGGGGGGAAAATATATGGTCAGTGGTGGTCACTTAAAAAGACGGTCAGAGACAGAGAAAGTCAGAGACGGTCAGAGACAGAGACACAGAGACGGTCAGAGACAGACAGTCAGTCAGAGACACAGAGATACAGAGAAAGTCAGAGACGGTCAGAGACAGACAGTCAGTCAGAGACAGAGAGACACAGAGAGAGTCAGAGAGAGAGAGAAACATCTAAAATATTTTTCGCTAAACCATAAGAGCAGCGATTTCTTATCCCGGGAAGCGCCAGGATTTATACATAAAATTTGGAGATTTTCTATGATACGTTGAGGTTTATGTGTGACACATTTCAAGTCAGAGGACATTCAATTGCTACCATTTTGGGAACAGTCTAACGTTTTCATCCCTTTTATTGTATTTTGGGACGTGTTGTTATTTAGTTTCAGATTTTGTTGATTTAGTGATATGTTTTTCTCTAGTGAAAGGCGCTGATTGGGGCAGATTTACTTACCCGGCCCATTCGCGATCCAGCGGCGCGTTCCCTGCACAGGATTCGGGTACGGACGGGATTTATGAAGGTAGTTCCTCCGCCGTCCACCAGGTGGCGCTGCTGCGCTGAAAAGCATCCGAATGCCCTGAAATTCACCGAGCCGGAGCAAGTGAAGGTAAGCGCTTCCCAAGCGACACATTTTCGGTTTTTAAATGCGGCGGTTTTTCCGAATACGTCGGGTTTTCGCACGCGCACGCCGGCGCCGATGTACCACAATCCGATCATGTGCGCCAAAATCAGGGGAAATCGGCGCAAATCGGAAATATTTGGGTAACACGCCGGGAAAACGCGAATCGGGCCCTTAGTAAATGACTCCCATTGTGTTTAATTATTTTTACTTATACCCCCGGCAGGCTGCAGTACAGATCACTCACTGATACTGACCGAACGAAAACCCAACGAATTCGGAAAAACCGCCGCATTTAAAAAAAAAAAAGTGTCGCGGGACTCGCACTTACCTTCACCAGGTATAGGCCGGTGTACTTCAGTGCATTCCAACGGCCTCCGGGAACTTCAGCGCAGCAGCGCCACCTGGTGGACGTCAGAGGAACTACCTTAGTGAATCCCGTCCGGACCCGAATCCACCGCAGAGAACGCGCCGCTGGATCGCGAATGGACCGCGTAAGTAAATCTGCCCCAATGTGTCCGACTGACCCTTAGTAAATGAACCCCAATGACTATAAATACTTAAGGGTTAAATAGTGCATTTAAAAGCTTCTCACAGATTAAAGCACAAAAATGTCCCTTACAGAAAGGCCAATGTACAACTATTAGGGGTCCGGGGGCATCTGAGTCCCTACTCTTTGAGCTGAGCCCACAGGGGCGCTACATCGCATTCACTATAGTGTCCATATAGGCACCAAACACAAAGCAATACAATGGTATCAAAAATATCACAGCTAAAGTAAATACATTAAGGTCTATTGATAATAGAACACCCGACTTACAGACGACCCCTAGTTACACACGGACCTCTGGATATTGGTAATTTCCTGTACTTTAGTCCTAGGCTACAATAATCAGCTGTAACAGTTATCACAGGTGCCTGTAATTAAGATTTATTGTTACTCCTGGTTCTTATGACAATCCAACATTTTTAAAATCCAATGAAAAATCAAAAAAAAATTTGACTGGGGTTATAATTAGAGATGAGCGAACACTAAAATGCTCGGGTACTCGTTATTCGAGACGAACTTTTCCCGATGCTCGAGTGCTCGTCTCGAATAACGAACCCCATTGAAGTCAATGGGAGACTCGAGCATTTTTCAAGGGGACCAAGGCTCTGCACAGGGAAGCTTGGCCAAACACCTGGGAACCTCAGAAAAGGATGGAAACACCACGGAAATGGACAGGAAACAGCAGGGGCAGCATGCATGGATGCCTCTGAGGCTGCTTCTGGCCGCCAAAAAGCAAAACGGCGGGAGCTGCCATTTTCTCGAGCGGGCGAAGTATTCGTCCGAGTAACGAGCAGTTTCGAGTACCCTAATGCTCGACCGAGCATCAAGCTCGGACGAGCATGTTCGCTCATCTCTAGTTATAATAATAAAGTAAACGGTTCCAACTTACATACAAATTCAACTTAAGAACAAACCTGCATAACTTATCTTGTAAGTAACCCGGGGACTGCCTGTAGTCCTGAAGCCGGACATTGACAGGTCTCCTGTCAGGATCAGGGGTAGAGGACCCACCGGAGCACCATGAGCCATGACATAAGCCGACACCGGATTCTAAGTCGCACCCGGTTTTCACCAGAGCCCCCGCAAAGCATGTTGGACTTGTAGCGGCGTGGTACCACCAGGTCATTCCACAGGTGTGGCCACACCCAAGAACAGAGTCGCAAGACAGAATCGTGGTCGGGAACGGGCAGGAACGGAATCGAGGTCACAACGCACAGAGCAAGGAGTACAGGATTCCCATGGGCATGGACGCACAAATATCTGAGACGTATCCGTTTTACCATTTATGGGGCAGATTTACTTACCCGGTCCATTCGCGATCCAGCGCCGCGTTCTCTGTGGTGGATTCGGGTCCGGCCGGGATTCACTAAGGCAGTTCCTCCGATGTCCACCAGGTGGCGCTGCTGCGCTGAAGTTCCCCGAGGCCCGCCGGAATGCACTGAAGTACACCGGCCTATTCCTAGTGAAGGTAAGCGCGTGTAGAGTGACACTTCTTTTTTTAAATGCGGCAGTTTTACCATATCCGTCGGGTTTTCGTTCGGCCACGCCCCCCCCATTTCCGTTGCGTGCATGCCAGCGCCGATGCGCCACAATCCGATCGCGTGCACCAAAATCCTGGGGCAATTCAGGGAAAATCAACGCAAATCGGAAATATTCGGGTAACACCTCGGGCCCTTAGTAAATGACCCCCTATGTTTTAATTTGCCACTTTTTTGTTCAATGATTGTTTCAATAAATGTAATTGTCTTCATTTAATCCCTAATCTGGAGTAATTTCAACAAAATCCGGTTTTCACCAGAGCCCCCGCAAAGCATGTTGGACTTGTAGCGGCGTGGTACCACCAGGTCATTCCACAGGTGTGGCCACACCCAAGAACAGAGTCGCAAGACAGAATCGTGGTCGGGAACGGGCAGGAACGGAATCGAGGTCACAACTCACAGAGCAAGGAGTACAGGATTCCCATGGGCATGGACGCACAAATATCTGAGACGTATCCGTTTTACCATTTATGGGGCAGATTTACTTACCCGGTCCATTCGCGATCCAGCGTCGCGTTCTCTGCGGTGGATTCGGGTCCGGCCGGGATTCACTAAGGCAGTTCCTCCGATGTCCACCAGGTGGCGCTGCTGCGCTGAAGTTCCCCGAGGCCCGCCGGAATGCACTCAAGTTCACCGGCCTATTCCCCGTGAAGGTAAGCGCATGTCCAGCGACACTTTTTTTTTTAAATGCGGCAGTTTTACCATATTGCGCCAAAATCCTGGGGCAATTCAGGGAAAATCAACGCAAATCGGAAATATTCTGGTAACACCTCGGGAAACTGCGAATCGGGCCCTTAGTAAATGACCCCCAATGTTTTAATTTGCCACTTTTTTGTTCAATGATTGTTTCAATAAAGGTAATTGTCTTCATTTAATCCCTAATCTGGAGTAATTTCAACAAAATATCACCAATTGAGATCCTCCTATATGAATTGGCTTATTAGCGCCCCCTAAATTTTTTCCTCTTCGTACCTCGGGGGCTGGTGCTCATTGGTGCGCTGGCCCTTTAAATCTCAGACAGCCGGCGTGCATGCGCCCTAGGAGGCAGGGACGCATGCGCTGGAACGAGGAGACCGTCGCTGGAACGTGGCAAGGTGAGAGAAGCTGCCGGGCTCCGGGGCACAGGGGGGCACACGGGTGCGCCTGGGACATATATCTTGTGTATCTGTACACGTCTGAAAATTGATCAAATGTTTTGAGGAAAAAAAGAAACAAAGAATTATCTACAACTCATTCCTCAAATTGTAACATTTTACTCTTACCTTGTATGAGGTGCACGGCTCGTTATATCACACAGGTGCTTTGGGCTTAATCGCTTTTAAGGCTGAATCCAAATTGTCTACCATGTACTAAATTCTGACTTTCTTACAGAGACAATGCAATTCCACTTACTCTTATGTAGATACTCAGTCATACAATATAATTTGGGTTGCACATAACTTGCACATAGGCCAGCGCCGGCTTCAGCTTTGATTCAGTAGTTCCCAAGGGTGACATCTGAGATGACATCTGTAAGGCCACACATGGCACTTAAGCATGAGCACAATGCCAAACACTGGGTGCTCGTTACTGATCACATGCGTTTCAATGGAAACAAATATTGGATCAGGCTGAGCCCCTTTCCCATGGCATTCGCACTGCGTTTGTAAAGCAAATGTGTGAATGTGGCCTAATAGTGTTGATTAAAGGCTTATTCTTATATTTAGTATTTAGAAAAACATCCCCAGGATTCAGGGTCGCTCTCCATTCCAGTCTACAGAAGTGGTGAAATAGCCCTACGTACAGACTATATGCCTTGTGATGTTCCCAGAGACCTTGATGGAAAGTTGCTTTACATGGACGCAAACTTTCCGTTTAGCCCGGCTGTGGGAAGTGGCTCATCGTTTCCCTGTTTTCTAGTTAAATTGGACCTGCATCTACTAAAGATAACCCCTTTAAAAAGGTTTTCTTATCTTAGAGTATCGGCTGGAGCGGGCTTTTTAAAAAAGAACAAACAAACATGTACTCTCCTCCGTCGCTGCTGATGTCCCACGCCGCAGTCCGTGCTCCTGTTAGTTTACAGGGGCGCGTAAGCCGCCCTCTGGGAGCTTCCGCCCGACCACTCTCATCTGTCCCCATCTCTCGGCATTGTAGGCGCTGGGATATGGTGACGGATGGAAGTGGACGGGCTGACCGGAAGTTGCCCGAGGAGGAGGTAAGGACCCATTTATTTTTATTTTTCCTTAAAAGCCCGTCCCAGTCCGTCCCTAAGTTATTGCTAGTCATGGATAACCCCTTTAACAGCACAGATTAGATTTTTCTCAGCTGCTTTTGATGGGTTCAGCCAAACCATCTTGTACGGCGGCCTTCCTACTCGCCTTCCACATCAGGATCTGTGAAGCATTGACTACTCCATACTTACACTATAGACATTGTAACGTCTGTGTTATATTCTTATCCTGCTTGTCAGATCATTGCTTCGGCCAACTACATGCTGTCAGAGCTCTTCCAACTAGAGCCCAAGAAAGAAGAAAATGGAGAAGGATCTCTTAACGGGAACTCTGATGAGAGCTACAGTGAGGAAGATGAGGAAGAAGAGGAGCTGCCCGATAGTGATGAGAATGGCTCCTACACCGGAGCTTCTCACCCCCTAGAAGATTGTAAAGCCGTGGCCATCATTAAATCTGTCCGGGAGCTGTCTGTTCCTGAGAAGTACAAGTCCACTCATCAGATCAGGGTAAGGAGACCTAGACCTGCATTACCCCCTGTGCATGTGCCTTCATGGTGACACCGGGGGCAGGTGATCATATTCCAATATCCAATCCTCATTCCCTGGTGCTGTACATTGTGTGATTTTAGTTACCCAGCAATTTCTTACCCTTCACTTGCAGCCTAGTTGCACATTTCCGGTTTGCAGTGACACAGAGGAGCGCTGTCGCTTGGTCCTAAGTTATGTCCTAGAAGTAAGTCCTCATTCACGTTCTTGCCTGAAGATTCGTAGTTGGCGTGTTATGACGAGGTTTCACATAAAGCTTTGTGTTTTGTTTTTAGGGGTTAAAATGCATTGACAGCAGTATTAAGAAGGAAGGAGAGCTGCCTGCTGCTGACCCCAACACGCCAATACCCTTAAAATATGAAGATGAGTCCGCCAATGTAGTGTCTGAGTGCCTGGAGAAGCAGATGGAACTGTTCCTGCAGAAAAGTCAGTTTTCTTTTCATATTGGACAATGTGAATTTATGTCTATATTTTTGGGTAGTTCACCAGACCACCACTACGGCTTCAAGCTGGTGATTGGTAGAGATTCCAGATGCCGGACCTCCACTGAACTCCTAGTGATTGATTATTTTCATGGTTTTCTTTTTACGTTAGTCCCCAGGGTGTCAGCAGTTACATAGCATTGCCGGCACACACCTGCTATAGCCAAATACAAAATAAACATATTGAACCCGGGCAACCCCTTTAAAGGCACTAAATGAACATAATAGTATAGAGTTATTAAAGTTATGCAAATCAGCCTGGGGCTACGTCACCCGAGTGCCTCAGGGAGTCTCGTATTTTAATGTTTGCACCCCTTGTAGCGTTGGCGTTCTTGCCCGGTTCCACAAGCTCCCCCAACCCTTAGCGCGTATCTATCTGACAGGCGGGACCACTAGCGGGGGGTTTGCATTCATTTAAAATACGAGGATCATGGGATATAGAGTTATAATAAAAGAAGTCCTGAGGAATGATGTTACTTAGGAAGTTCTTACTGGGACACTAAACTGATTGGTAGACGTCCTTTCAATGGTCATATATTCTGGAACACAGTTCTGGTGTCCTATTAAAGAAGAGAATCTCCCCTTTACTATAATATCAGGATTGTGTTTGTTTCTGAAACAGAACCAGAGATATCCATTTACAGTCAAGAATTGAGATGTGCATTTAAAAGTCACATTTTTAACTGAGATTTTAACAGAGATTCTCCTCTTTAATAGGACACCAGAACTGTGTTTCTAGGTGTCACGGTTCAGGAGATGGTCCCACTTTAAAGTGGGACCCTCTCTTGACGGGGCATGTGCAAAAAGTTTGTATATGACAGACAGTTATGTAGAGGTTAAAGGAGAGCTTTTCAGTCCATCCACTTGGGCTCACAACACTGATTTTGGACTAGTCTCTGTGTCCTATTATTCTGATTTGGTGATCCTGAATGTTCTTGTTAGGATTTTACAATATTTTCTGTCTAATCTACTCTATTCTCTCCTGTCTAGTGGAAAGTTCTGACAACCAGTGCTCCAGTAGATCCGGGATCATCCCTGGTTCCTGGCAGTTCAAGATGAAGCTACAGCTGATTATTAAAGCCTCAAAGGCGTATTATGTGCTATCAGACGCCGCCATGAGCCTGCAGAAGTACGGCCGAGCCTTGCGATACATCAAGCTGGCCCTACAGTGTTATGGTAAGTTACAGAACTGGTGATGTGATCATTGTGACCTGTACAGGGACGGCACCACTTCTGGTCCCTCGGCACCAGGTAGCACTGAGGGTTTTTAATATTGGGAATCATTTCAAAGTGTTGCTGTAAATGCACTGCCCCACATTATAAAGTTAACAAGTAAAAATAACATTGTGTGTGACGTTCCATCAGCTTTTCCTGCTCTGGATTAGTTTTTCAGTGCACTAGAGGCGCATCACCGGATGCACTTGTTTTGTTCCTTCTGTGCTTTTCAGCAGCACCAGGCATCACACAATGATTGGAGGGGTAGAAGGAAAATGTTGGGTGCACTGAGAAGCTAATCTGCAAAAAGACGATAAAAGACGAAATCTATATCTACGTTATAGCTTATAAAAGGTCTAATGTCCTTGTATCCTACTGCTTTTACTTGTGAGATGACTTGGGAGCTCATAAAATCTTTAAAGGGATGTGGTATCAGATTGTCAGGGTCCAGCACTTGGATCCTGTACCTTCCAGGTGCCAGGACCTATATACTGAATAAAGCAGAAATCTCCATCCACTGTATAGAGAGTAATACATCCCCTCCCTTTAAAGTGTATTATACTTTACATTTTTTTTATATTTTCACACTTAAAGGGGAGGTCTGGGCCTTAAAATAAAGGTCTTCTGTTTAGGGTAAGTTATTGTTTGGATAACAAATCTGACTCAATGTATAATGAATGGGAGATGATCTGCACTCGGCCAATGCAGATTGTATGAAACCTTCTGGTTCTGGCTGTAGACTCTCGGCTGATTGGTTTGGGGCCGGGTATAAGACCCCCAATCCCAGAAATCCTTTGTAGTGACAGTGAATAGAGAAGCTGTGAAAAATCCATAGTTTGTTCTCATGAATGTATGAATAGATGTCATCACCGGCATTGTGTAAGACTCTTATTCGGAAGCATTGGAGAATCTCCGCATGGAGGCTCCTAAGCCGTACAGACAATGATAGGAGCTGCAGATGGGAAGTGTTTGCCTGTGGGTGGATGACCTCTCCCTGCTGGGTCAGTCGGGTATAGATGAGTTTTGTCGTTCAGGGACAGGGCTGATGAATACCGCACTGCGTATACGTGCACAGCCGTTCTGCTACTATCCCTCTCTCCCCATGTCTAGATGCCTACAGCTGCCTCTGTACCAACCAGATTCCTGAGGTGATGCTGCTGATGTGCCAGTACCTTACGCTCTGCGGGGACATCCAGCTTATGCTGGCCCAGAACGCCGCCAATCGGGCCGCATACTTCGAGGAATATAATTACCAGACAAGAGATGATCAGGAGATATTACACAGTCTGCACCGAGAATCCAGCTGTGAAGGTGAGTCCTGCTGATTCCTTGTTTTACCAATACAATCCCCCCGGTGTAGAATCCCCCCGGCCATACAATCCCCTCAGCCATACAATCCTCCTGGTATAGTCTCAGAAATGGAAATTTAAGGGGTTGTGCCATCAAAGACAAGAGATGGCAAAAAAAGTTTGATCACTGGGGGTCCAACCACGATGTTCTATTTACTCCAGAGCTTAAAGGGTTATGCAAGTTATCTCCTGTCCACGGGATAGAGGATAACAAGCTGCTTGGTGGAGACCATTTGATGGGACCCCCAGCTATCCAATGTTCTTGCTATTGGGTGCAGCGGTAGGTTGAACATGCGTTCTATCGCTCCATCCAATATTATGGGAGTGTCGGAATTTGCCGGGTACAGCGCTTCACTATCTCCAGCACTCCCATATAACTGAATGGAGCGGCATGGCTCATGCTCGACCTACCACTACACCCATAGGTGAGAAAGGACTCCTGTTCTCCAGATTGCTAGGGGTCCTGTCCTTGGGATCCATGGGGGTCTTACCCATCGGACCCTTACCAATCACTTTGTTATTCTTTACCCTGTGGATTGGTGATAACTTTTGTTCACCTATTTTCCTGTATCTTGGGGGTTCCCCAGCAGTGATTTAATTATAAGGAGGATGTTTAACAAATGGAATATTTTGTCTGGGGAGAAAATTAAAGTCTCATCTTGGTCTAAAATATTTTTTTCGCGTTACAATGTGTCATTACAAAAGGTGATTGGAAGGGTCCAAGGACATTGTGCTTAAATCCAATAAGTTTCCTTTATATACATGAAAATCAGAGATGTAGTTTAAAGCTCATGTTCTTTGTTCTTCTCAGGGTTTTCATTTGTAACAGACCTGATCACTGACTTGGAGTGTCAGCTCTCCATCAGCTGCAAGTGCTATGAAGCTGCCAATGACATCCTGGTTGTTACAAACCTCAAGACCCAAAACCCGGAGCAGCAGAACCAGGTGCTAAAAAGACTGGGCAACATCCGCAATGAAATCGGAGTGTTTTATATGAACCAGGCAGCTGCCCTCCAGACTGAGAGATCAGGTAAGTGCTCCTGGATCAAGTATTTTACTTGGTAAGGAAGCTACTTAAAGGGCTTGTCCAGAAGTTAAAAAATTGGCTGCTTTCTTCAAAACACAGGAGAGGATCTCTTTTTGGCAGAAAGCAGCAAGATTTTTCAACTTCTGGACAGCCCCTTTAAAAAGAGTTACAATTGTCCATTGGTTGTTTTTGATATTGTGGCTCAGTCACGTTAAAGGGAACCTGTCAGCAGTAATTGACCAATTTAACCACTTATTTTGTCAAGAAGCTGAACACCTTCCTTTTTTTTTCTTTCCAATGTGGTGGCATTATCCAGAAAATCTACTTTGAAGTGAGATGCAAATTGATTGTATAAAGCCAAGGAGGAGGAGAGTTTAACGCCGAAGTCAAGCTCTCTCTTCTGCATAAAAGCCCCTTCACAGTAATTGCTGGTCCTACATCCAGAGACATCGCTAACCAGATCTCATGATGTCTGGTGCATGATGTCAATCACAGAGGAGGAGGCGTTCAGAGCTCCCACCTTGACTTCAGTGTTAAACTCTCCTCCTCCTTGACAACCAATTTACATTTCACTTCAAAGTTGATTTTCTGGGTGATGTCAGAACACTGAACCATGAAAGATACAAAAACTAGTGTTACACTGCCTGACAATATACTAGTAGTGGTTTATTAGACCAATTACTGATGACAGGTTCCCTTTAAAGCTGCAATTACACAATATGTGCACAAATAAATGGCTGATATTGAATCAGGACAGAAATGTGCAGATCCTGCCATAACAAAAGGACAGAACAAAACATGAAGAGCTAATGGTCATCATGTCCCTAATCCGGGACCTCTCTGCTGGGGTTGTCGTCTTCATCTCCAGGAGTAATATTTGGGTTTGTTACCTCTTCAGGTATAATGTGGTTATGATTCTCTGTTCTGTACATGGAGGTAGAAGCGTCGGCACTTCCGGCTGTTTTGCTCTTCCTGTTATTTGCAGGGCAGTGATTTTCTGCTGCAGACAAACCTGATATTTACATCCTCTCCGCGCACTTTCTGTGCACATTTCATGCAAATTCTGCCCTTTTTTTTTTCCTTTTGAGAGGGATGAAGCGAAGACTCGGTGGTAATGTGTATGTGATAAAGGTGGGAGTTTAATCGCAATCTGCAGAACATTGCAGCCTGTATGGGGATGTTTTATAATAGGTTTATCCCACGCACAACGTCATCTGTGACCTTTCCACAAAATACTGGGAACGTGTTTGTGGTCACAAGAAGAACTTGTTGGTACAAGTTATGGTTCAGAAGTCACGGCCAGAAAGGGATGAAAGCCAAATGTCCGCTGTCTGTCCTAAAAATGACAGTCCATTTTGTTGTCTAGGACAGAACTCCAGGACGCTGCATGGTCCGTGAAACAAGGCCTGACCATAACCATGTGTATTGGCCATTAAAGGAATTTTGCCATCAAAATCCATCCTGATAAACCAGGGACATTACTCATAGATCCAGGCACCGGGACTGTGGTATCTTCTTATATTTGTTTATCTATGGCCTCCTTCCTTGTAAAATCAACTTTTAAAATTATGCAAATGAGTCACAAGGGCTACCCTAGCCCCTATGTGATCTGGCTTTATATGCTGTTATACTGTCAGGAAGTGCTCACTGCAGGGGGAGGGTGGAGAGTGTAATGGCCTGTGAAGCTACAGCATGGAGGGACAACGGTAACATTCCCAAAAGCCATTCTGACTCATTAGCAAAATTTTAAACATTGCTTTTAGAAGGAAGGAGGTCATGGATAACAAATATAAGAAGATACCACAGTCCCGGTGCCTGGATCTATTACTGAGTATAAATACTGGATTATTATGCAAAACTCCATAATTGTGGACCGGAGCTACTTAATAGACAGATACAGGTGGACAGTCCGGGATGAATAGCATTGGGTGCTGATGATTGCATCCCACTTTTCTGATATTGATTAGCCTATAAGTAGGTTATTAGTATTGATTAATAATTATTCATAATAATGATTTGGAAATATGCATTTTTTTTTCTCCTGTGTTTAACATTTCAATAAATCTGTCGTCCATCAGCCAACAGAGGCGTCTCTAGCACCGAGCAAGACTTGTGGAAGAAAAGCTTCTCCTGTTTCGAAAGGGGAATCACAAACTTTGGCTCCATCGAGGACACGACAAACAGTGCGCTGCTGCTGTGTAACATGGGGCGGCTGATGAGGATCTGTGCCCAAGCCCACAGCGGCGGCAGTGATGAGAGGAGAGGGGAATTCTCCCCGGAGGAGGCCCTGTACTATAATAAGGTAACACAGGCTGTACGTCAGAGCAGATCTCCTACCATGCAGTCAGATAGTAAGATTTGTACACGTCCTATAATGAGATCCCACTGATCCGTCTGTGCAGGAATTGGGGGACGTATGATCCCTTCGCCTCCACTGACCAGATGGATGGGGAAGTTTTAGGGGAAGGTTCATAGGACGCCTGTGCAGGTCGAGTATACACTGTAGAGTATAACACAGGCGTCATTAAGGGGTTAAAGTTGATCCTGTACATCCTCATCCCGCTGCTAATGGGGATGTAAGGGTGTATAATCTTCCTTGTCTTTGTAGGCCATCGATTACTATCACAAAGCATTGAAATCGCTCAATAAGAGAGACACGCACCAGGCTGTCTGGGATTCGGTGTACTGGGAGCTGTCCACCACGTATTTCACTATGGCAACCCTCCTGCAGGACTATGCACCCATCTCCAGAAAAGCACAGGAACAGGTAATGATCACTGACACTGAACACGGCACCAAAGGGGCACCACTATTGTGGGGCGTGAATGGGGATTTGGAGGCCCCCCGAATATCTCTCTATGGGGCCACCATTGAAAAGGGCAGTACAGTCCTCACCCAGTCTCTTCCTGAAATAACCCCTGGACTCCTTATGGTGCACATAGCCCAAATCTTCAGCCAGTAGACGCATAGATGTGTTCAGAAGAGCTCACGGCACTCACAAAAGTCCTTGGAGATCCATAAATAAAAGCAAATCACAAATAGATTGACTCGTTTCGATGCTCGTGCATCTCTGTCCATGGCTAAGACCCATAAGGGTCGAAACGCATCAATCTATTTGTGTGTCCTATAGCTTTTTTTAAAGGACATCTATCACCAAGATGAAGGACTGTATGAAAGTGAGCCTGAGGGGCTCCAGGCTTCTTTAACACCTATGAAGCCTGGAGCCCCTCGGGCTCATTTGCATACAGTCCTTCATCCTGGTGGTAGATGCCCTTTAACATGTAAGAGTCAAATAAAAGATCTGCTTTTACTTATGGATCTCCAGGAATTTTTGGGAGTGCCGGGAGCCAACAGGTCACATAAGTTATTTGTGCTGTCCAAAGAATTGCGTTATGTTCTTGGGAGTAGATGGCAGCCAAGACCTGCATGTTGTTGGTCTGGAAAATCCCTTTAAACGGTTTAATAACTAAACTTTGCTCCCCGCATGAGAGATGAAGGTATATAAGTGGTTAAACGTCTCAATGGCTACATGAAGGGAAATCCTTTCTCCTGCCTTTCCCTTAAGGATCATCTCCCTTATAGTCGGCACTGAAAAGACTCAATCATTTCCCAACTTATTGATGATGATCTCGAGCACTTCCTGAATAATGTGCCCTGCAGATGTGCGGAGGAATGTGACCAATCACATGTCTGGAATAACCCCCTGGATACACGCAGCTGCTTGTCATGATTCTCTGCAGGAATGAGACCATCACGCTGCATTACATGACTCTTACTCTTGGGTGCTATTACCCAGTCTTTGTAATTCAGTTTTTTTAGAATTAAAGGGGTTGTCCACTTTCAGCAAATATCTGATATGGTTTGTGTAAGGAAAAGTTTTACAATTTTCCAATATACTTTCAGTTTCTGTATCAGTTCCTCTTGGTTTTCTAGATCTCTGCTTGCTGTCCTGCTATAAAAGCTTCAATAGTTACTTCCAGTGGATAGAAATCTGTCCATGTGATGTGCGGGGGGTTGCAGGTGCACGATTCGGTATTATCACACGGCTCCTATTACTCTCTGTGATAATCCCGGCTCGTGCACCTGCCTGTCTATCACATCACATGGACAGATTTCTATCCACTGCAAGTAACATAGAAGCTTCCTATAGCAGGACAGCAAGCAGAGATCTAGAAAACTTTAATTAATACAGAATGTATATTGGGAAATTGGATAACTTTTGCTTACACAAACCATGTCGAATACTTTCTGAAAGTGGACGACCCCTTTAATGGCCATATCTTCCGTTTGGCTTCACAACTATATGTTATATATTTTACATAGAATTCCTCTGAAGATGTTACCATACGGCGCTGTTTGCTGTGAGCTTCTTCATAACAATTACCATTCTAGTAGGAAACTTTTTGTATTGCTATTACTGAATCTTATGGATGTCGTAGTCGTAGTCAGAGGAGATGGGGTAGGTGCAGGTTGTGGAGCCAGATTACCCTGGTAACAATGAGTCCTTTAAGGTTTCTCAGGTTATGATGTAGACGCTCAAACCCTTTTGTGTGCGTTGATCTTCACTGTTTAACCCTGTGACGTAGTCCTCATGTCCTATTCTTTTCTGCATCCCATAGATTGAGAGAGAAGTCACTGAAGCCATGATGAAGTCCCTGAAATACTGTGACGTGGACACCGTGTCTGCCCGGCAGCCCCTGTGCCAGTACCGAGCAGCGACCATCCATCACAGACTGGCCTCCATGTATCACAGCTGTCTGCGCAACCAGGTCATTCACTCAATGTCTCACCCTCCATCCAGTCTGTGTATTCTCACACTTATCATCTGATGTAGACGGTTACCCCTAAGATTGTAAAGTGAATGTTTATGGGTGCCTGGCTTGTAAGCATCAGCATCTGATATAGAACCATGCACCTGTGTGACATCACATGACCAGGGATATAATGAGCCATGCACCTGTGTGACTTCACATGGCCCCTATATAATGAGCTGTGCATCTGTGTGACATCACATGACCAGGGATATAGCAAGCCGTGCACCTGTGTGACATCACATGACCAGGGATATAATGAGCCGTGCACCTGTGTGACATCACATGACCAGGGATATAATGAGCCGTGCACCTGTGTGACATCACATGACCAGGGATATAATGAGCCGTGCACCTGTGTGACATCACATGACCAGGGATATAACGAGCCGCGCACCTGTGTGACATCACATGACCAGGGATATAATGAGCTGTGCACCTGTGTGACATCACATGACCAGGGATATAATGAGCCGTGCACCTGTGTGACATCACATGACCAGGGATATAATGAGCCGTGCACCTGTGTGACATCACATGACCTGGGTTATAACAAGCCGTGCACCTGTGTGACGTCATGTGACCCAGAAATAACATGGGCACTGACATTTGGTTGAGAAAGCCGCTTCCCTGATGTCGGCGATCGGTTGTCATGTCATTACAATGAGCCACTGGCCACTGTGTAAAAAAAACGCCATACACTGCGATCCAATAGTATTGCTGTATATGGTGGGAACAATCTGACCATCTAGGGTTAATGTACCCTACAGGGTCTAAGAAATGGCAAAACAAGATAAAGTTAAAAAAAATAATAAAATATTAAAAATTCAAGAACTGATATAAAACATAATAAACCGTATAAGTCACAGACGTGTTGGGTATCGGCCGATCTATCAAAATATAAAACCGGTTATTGCCGGAAGGTGAACCCCCTAACGGAAAATGGCGCCCAAATGTCCAAAACCGCCACATAAAAAATATAATAAGTGATCAAAATGTTGCACAGTCCTCAGAATGGTAACAATGGAGACGTCCTGTGTGATTCCTTGCTGCAGGTGGGTGACGAGCACGTGAGGAAGCAGCACCGGCTCATGGCCGATCTGCATTACAGCAAAGCGCTGAAGCTCTTCCGGCTCCTGACGGACGCTCCGTGCGAACTGCTCCGGGTACAGCTAGAACGAGTGGCCTTTGCCGAGTTCCAGATGTCCAGTAAGTGCACGAAATACATTGTTACACTATGATCTATATATTACAGATGACGTATTAAAGGGGTTGTCCAATATACTTCCTGTATCAATTCCTCAATGTTTTCTAGATCTCTGCTTGCTGTCATTCTGGTTTACTTTTGGGGGATAAAAATCTGTTCTTTGTCATGTGATGTCACACAGGTGATATAACGGGTATATAACAAGCCGTGCACCTGTGTGACATCACATGACCTAGACGGCCAGGAGTAAGATCCTGTAGTGACATGAAGCAGAGGTGGACGGCCAGGAGTGAGATGTGCATTGTCCGTGTATAATGTGCTGTGCGGGGAGTCACTAAGATCATGCGCCCGATATCCTGCATGTGTCTCTTCCCCGCTCAGGTCCCTGGAGTTCACCTTCTTCTTCTTGGTGCATGTAAGTGCATTGTCTGTGTATAATGTGCTGTGCAGTAGTCACTAAGATCGTGCGCCCGATATCCTGCATGTGTCGCTTCCCTGCTCAGGTCCCAGGAGTTCACCTTCTTCTTCCTGGTGCATGTAAGTGCATTGTCTGTGTATAATGTGCTGGGGGTATTATTGGGGGTCATTTACTAAGGGCCCGATTCGCGTTTTCCCGACGTGTTACCCGAATATTTCCGATTTGCGCCGATTGTACCTGAATTGCCCCGGGATTGTGGCGCACGCGATCGGATTGTGGCGCATCGGCGCCGGTATGCGCGCAACGGAAATCGGGGGGCGTGGCCGAACAAAAACCCGACGTATTCGGAAAAACCGCCGCATTTAAAAACCGAAAAAGTGTAGCTTACCAAGCGCTTACCTTCACCTGGTCCAGCTCGGTGCATTCCGGCGCGTTGAGATGCTTTTAAGCGCAGCAGCGCCACCTGGTGGACGGCAGAGGAACTACCTTCATAAATCCCGTCCGGACCCGAATCCTGTGCAGAGAACGCGCCGCTGGATCGCGAATGGGCCGGGTAAGTAAATCTGCCCCATTGTGTTTTTCCCTTTATTTGTTATGTGTGTGCACAGTATCATAATAGGGATTGTCTTAGTGGTTGACCTGTATCATTAGGATACGCAGAGCCAAGTAGGCAGGGCTGTTGGAGGGCTGGAGTTTGGGGCTCACTGTCCTGTTTGACTCTTGACTCCTATTACAATTCTCATTTAATATTCACAAGGGAATTTGAACATATTGGGGAAATTAACTTACCCGTCCTGCGCGATCCCCGATCCGTACTGTCCGAAGAGGATGAACTCTGCCGCGATTCATGAAGACCGTGCGCCCAATTTCCTGCATGTGTCGCTTCCCCGCTCAGGTCCCTGGAGTTCACCATCTTCTTCCTGGTGCATGTAAGTGCATTGTCTGTGTATAATGTGCTGTGCGGGGGAGTCACTAAGATCATGCACCCGATATCCTGCATGTGTCGCTTCCCCGCTCAGGTTCCCGGAGTTCACCTTCTTCTTCCTGGTGCATGTAAGTGCATTGTCCATGTATAATGGGCTGTGCGGGGAGTCACTAAGATCCCTGCATGTGTCACTTCCCCGCTCAGGTCCCTGGGGTTCACCTTCTTCTTCCTGGTGCATGTAAGTGCATTGTCTGTGTATAATGTGCTGTGCGGGGAGTCACTAAGATCCTGCGCCCGATATCCTGCATGTGTCGCTTCCCCACTCAGTCCAAATCAGTCGGATCGTCTGGCAGCACGCCCCCCCCACATTTGAGCACGGAGGTCAGTGCAGCTGCACCAAAAAAAAACATTGCGTGCGACACAATCCCAGCGCAGAAACCTGTTAAATACCTGTCCAAGCCGTGCAATCCTTGAAAACATTGAAAAGTTTGACAAAAGTGTTTTCTGTTACCCTTGGTAAATAAGCCCCATAGAGTCAGGGTCTTCAGGAGGGGAGACTGGCCCAGAGTCTGGAGACGAGGATGAGGAGACAGGTCCTGGATCTGCCCCTGAAGCATCAGAGGTGCAGGAGATGGACACCACAATGGGGGTCATTTACTAAGGGCCCGATTCGCGTTTTCCCGACGTGTTACCCGAATGTTTCCGATTTGCGCTGATTTCCCCTGAATTGCCCCGGGATTTTGGCGCACGCGATCTGATTGTGGCGCATCGGCGCTGGCATGTACGCGATGGAAATCGGGGGGCGTGGCCGAACGAAAACCTGATGGATTCGGAAAAACCGCCGCATTAAAAAAAAAAAAGTGTCGCGGAGCTTGCACTTACCTTCACTAGGATGTAGACATCTCACTGGAGAAGTGCTCGAGGGGGTGTACATCTCACCTAGGTTGCTACGTAGTGTGAGATGGTAAGTCCAGGATTGACCTGTTGCTCAGCAGTGTTATGCTGCTGAGTTGTTGTTTAATCCTGCCGGGACTGGATTTACAGGGAGTGGGACTTGCCACTCCCTCCCCTCGATCCAGTTCGGTAGGTTTTGGGTCAGGTGAGCTCTCCTCCTAATCAGCCTGTGAAGGTAAAAGCTTTCCAAAGCTTACAGGTCCTCCCCTCCTCTCAGCCACTAAACAGCCTATGTGGGTTTGGAGGAAGTTGCGAAGGCAGCCACTGCGGGAGCTAACAACTCACCCTGCGATATCCAGGCTACAGACGCTGCGTTTGTGAGTGTCAGATAGGTGAGACAACCTGTTAGTAAGCGCCCAGACGGGTAGGTCTTTTGTTTGAAATTTTTAAAGCACGGTGTTGCTGTATTTATGTCGGCTGGACTGTTTATGCTAAAAATAAACGCCAAGTTTGGTCCTATGTCGTAACCTCGGCTATTAAGAATATTGCAAAGAAGACATTGGAGAGGGTTTTGAAGTCACCCCATTCACAAAGTGTATCGAACATGTAGCACAGATGGCAGAGACCGTAAGCCCACGTAATGCCCCTATAAGGGAACACCTCCAGAAAGGCGCAATGAAGCCAAGTAGATTTTACAACCGTTTCTGCGAGATCAGGACATTTAACCAGGTGACAGGGTGCTCATAACTAGTTCCCACTAGAGAGAGTAAATTCCTAGCGAAGTGGCGGTCCCTATGAATGTTGAAAAGGTCAGTGAGGTAACTATAGGTGACCAACCAGGTAAAGGAAACCTTTCCAAGTTATCACAAACTTGATCAAATCCTGGAAAGACAGGATCCTTGGTGCACAATACTGGTAAAATTGGTCACAACCATCCCTTCGGTCACAGTTGGTGATACCCTCATCAGTGTCACGATAAAACAGGAGGCTAAGAGTTTTGGCAGAAAACAAAGACAAGTTTTCTGACCTTCCAGGCGTACAACTCACCTCATCCGTCATCAACATTGAAAGCTGGCTAGAAGCAAGTAAACCTCAAGCCCTATAGGATACCAAAGCACGCAGAGAGGCATGTTCGGGTGAGGTGAAACGTATGCGTTGACCTAGATGATTTAAGTTTCCACACAAGTGAATGGTCCGTCCGATGTGATGCTAATCCAAGCCCAATGAACTTGGAGGTTCTGTAACGATTTCAGAAGGTTGAATGAGATCTCCAAGTTCGATGCTTACCTATGCCCAGGGTAGATGAGCTGATTGAGAATGGGTAATGCCGGGTACATAACCACCTCCGTTCTCACAAAGGGCTACTGGCAGATTCCCTTACTGATTGAGGCTAAAGATAGAAACTGCATTCTCCCCCCTGAGGGGTTATCATTAGTAGTGATGCCGTTCGGTTACATGGCGCCCTGCAACTTTTTCAGAGTGTTGATGGACTTAATTCTGCACCCACTCGACTATTATTCAGCTGCCTACCTCGATGATTGTGTCATTTTAGTCCCGATTGGGAAGTCACCTCTGTAAGGTACAGGGTTGTTGAATGCCTAAGTGATGCGGGTTGACCATAAAAGCCGAGAATGTGCACTAGCCCTAGAAAGGCCAATACCTAGGTTAACATTATTGGGAGGGTTTGATTAGGCCACAGTTAAATAAACATGAGGCAATACATACTTGGCCTAGACCCCTGTCAAAGAACAGTCGAGGCTTTCCGGGTATTACTGGGTATTATTACCGTAGGTTTTGTGCCAACTTTGCCTCGGTTGCAGCCCTGCTAACTGACTTGACACGGCGAAAGTCAGCACTATGTGACTGGACCCCTCAGAGCCGAAAGGCTTTTCAAAGCCTTAAGTCTTCTCTGGCACAACCTGTGCTAGTTACCCACCCTATTCAGGCGAGAATTCTGGTCCGACAGATGCCTCTAACACAGGTGTTAGTGCAGTTCTCTCACACGGTGGTGAGTGTGAGGAGCCTCCGTGATGTACTTGAGTAGAAAGTTAACCCCGGCCGAGAAGAATATGCTATTGTGGAGCGTGAAGTCTGGCTGAAGTGGGGCCCTAGAATCCCTGAATTATTACTCTGCTAGAGGCAGGAATTCCAGTAGTGACGACCATGCCCCCCTAACATGGATGAAACTAAACAAGGAGAAAAATGCAAGGTGACTAGATGGTTTCTGTCCCTACAAAATTCCAATTTCACATGTGGACACAAACCATGGGAATTCAGGCGATGCTGACAACTGTCAAGTGTACATGTCTGTGGGACAAAAATGCTCAGGCCCTCCGGTCCCTGAAAAAAGGGGGGGGAATCGTGTCTTAACCCACCATCCCCCGGGAAGATCCCTACAATTGGTGGAGGACGCGGGCAAGTTGGTTGCTAGGGGCAACGGTGTGTGTCAACTTGGCTACAGCTGCTTATGTCCTGGGTGAAGACTGCTACTTCACTCCAAAAACAGACAAGTGCCATGGAGGAGATGTGGAAGCAGTTTATGCAAGTGAATTTGCAACAGCAGCAGGCTCAGACAGCGGCTAACCTGCGCCATGAACAAGCAATGGCTCAACAACAAAAACTCATCGAGCTCCTGATAGCTAAGCAAGAGGCGTCTGCAGAGGCTAATCCACAGCCAGCGGTGACAGCCGTTCCAGAGACTTTTTATGTGAGACGCGCTGTGCAGCGAGCGCTGCAAAAGATGACTGCTGAGGATGATGTTGAGGCCTACCTAACTGTCTTTGAGCGTGTGGCTGAACGTGAGAAATTACCAGCTGCTGAGTGGGCAGAGGTCATTGCGCCCTATTTAACAGGTGAACCTCAAAAGGCCTACTACGACCTCAGTGAGCAGGAGGTCAAGGACTATACTCGGCTAAAAGCAGAGATACTTGCCCGACTAGGAGTTACCGCTGCTGTCCGTGCCCGGAGGGTACGCAACTGGAACTACAGTCTGGACAAATCTGCGAGGTCCCAGATGTATGACCTGATCCACTTGGCAAGAAAGTGGTTGGAGCCCGACACTTCTACTCCTGCACAGATCCTAGAGAGGGTCGTGATGGATCGCTACCTCCGAGCACTGCCTGCTGGCCTGCAGCGCTGGGTGGGACAAGGGGATCCTAAAAATGCAGACGAGCTTGTCAACCTTGTGGAGAGGTTCCAAGCGACTGAGGACTACCTCCGTGATGTTCCTGCAGCTTCTTCACCTCCCCGGAGTGCCAGGTCGGTGCTGATCGAGGGAAAAGGGCTCTAGAGGTAGCTCAGGGGCAAAAGACTGGCGTTGGACCCGGGTGGCCAAGTGGCCCTAAAAAGGACTCCCTGCCAGGGAGACCAGGCCCTATCCAGTGCTGGAGATGCCATGAGCTGGGACACGTGTCTGCCCATTGCCCCCTTACCTCTGAGCCAATGGAGTGTGACGCTAGCCGGCGTCAGTCGCTATTTGCGGAACCATCTTGTGTTGCAGTTCCTGGACTAGAGACTGAACCGCAAGTCTGCAACGTTACCATTAATGACTTCCCTGTTAAGGCGTTGCTGGACTCAGGAAGCCTTGTAACCTTGGTGCATGCCAGCCTGGTGGCTGGGAACTTTGGGTCAAAAAAACACATGAATGTGGTTTGCATACATGGTGATACAAAAGTTTACCCTATAGTGCTGGCTAAAGTCGGGACTGAACTAGGCTCCGTACAGTTTGAAGTGGGTGTGGTTAAAAACCTCATGCATAATGTAATATTGGGACGAGACTTTCCGTTGTTTTGGGCTTTATGGGGGAAAAGAAAAACCCCCGAAAGGAGTGAGAATACCCCTAAGGATGTTGCCTTACCCACTGTAAAGGATAAAACTGTGCAGGATGCAAGTGATGCTTTTCCTTTACAGGTCCTGGCTGGAGAGGAGGAGGAAGCTCCTCCCACTGAGCAAAATATACCAGACTTAGAGGTGTCTAGGGTTAATTTTGGGACTGCACAAATGCAGGACCCCACTCTTAAAAATGCGAGAGAACAGGTTACTGTTTTGAATGGGGTACCTCAGGAACCAGATGCTGAGAATAAATTTCCACATTTTTCCGTGACTAATAATTTCTTCTATAGAGTCACTAAAATTAATGATGAACTTGTGGAACAGCTTCTGGTCCCTAAGCCGTACCGGCGTCAGGTGCTTGACATGGCACATAACCATGTTCTTGGGGGACACTTGGGGACTGAAAAAACGCGGGAGAGAGTCCTCCAGAGGTTTTATTGGCCTGCAATTTATGGTGACATTAAAAAATACTGCGAGTCATGCCCCACATGTCAGCTTAGCGCCCCAGTGTCTCATTTTCGTAGTCCTTTGGTGTCGCTCCCCATTATAGAGGTGCCTTTTGAGCGTATTGCCATGGATTTAGTGGGTCCCATTGTAAAATCGGCTAGAGGACACCAGTACATTTTGGTTGTCCTAGACTATGCGACCCGCTATCCTGAGGCTGTGCCCTTAAGAAACACTGCATCTAAAACAATTGCCCGGGAGATGTTTTATATGTTCTCTCGGACTGGGATTCCCAAAGAAATCCTGACGGACCAAGGTACGCCCTTCATGTCCAAGGTGATGAAGGAGCTATGTAAGCTATTTAAAATCACACCTATACGCACCTCTGTATATCACCCCCAGACAGACGGATTGGTGGAAAGGTTTAATAAAACCCTCAAACATATGTTGAAGAAAGTGGTAGAAAAAGATGGTCGTGATTGGGATCACTTGTTACCTTACCTGATGTTTGCTGTGAGGGAAGTTCCCCAAGCGTCCACAGGGTTCTCTCCCTTTGAGTTGGTTTATGGTCGTCACCCTAGGGGTCTATTAGATATTGCAAAGGAGACATGGGAGAGTGAGTCCACCCCATTCAAAAGTGTTATCGAACATGTAGCACAAATGCAGGACCGTATAGCCACTGTAATGCCCCTAGTAAGGGAACACCTCCAGAGGGCGCAAGAGAGCCAAAGTAGAATTTACAACCGTTCTGCGAGAATCAGGACATTTAACCCAGGTGACAGGGTGCTCATACTAGTTCCCACTATAGAGAGTAAATTCCTAGCGAAGTGGCAAGGTCCCTATGAAATTGTTGAAAAGGTCAGTGAGGTAAACTATAAGGTGCACCAACCAGGTAGAAGGAAGCCTTTCCAAGTTTATCACATAAACTTGATCAAATCCTGGAAAGACAGGGAATCCTTGGTGGCAACAAATCCTGGTAAGAATTGGTCACAACCAATCCCTTCGGTCAAGGTTGGTGATACCCTATCAGGGTCACAGAAACAGGAGGCTAAGGAGTTTTTGCAGAAAAACAAAGACAAGTTTTCTGACCTTCCAGGGCGTACACACCTCATCCGTCATCACATTGAAACTGGGCCTAGAAGCAGAGTAAACCTCAAGCCCTATAGGATACCAGAAGCACGCAGAGAGGCAGTGTCCGCTGAGGTGAAACGTATGCTTGACCTAGGAGTGATTGAAGTTTCACAGAGTGAATGGTCCAGTCCGATTGTGCTAATCCCAAAACCCAATGGAACTTGGAGGTTCTGTAACGATTTCAGAAGGTTGAATGAGATCTCCAAGTTCGATGCTTATCCTATGCCCAGGGTAGATGAGCTGATTGAGAAGATGGGTAATGCCAGGTACATAACCACCCTCGATCTCACAAAGGGCTACTGGCAGATTCCCCTTACTGATGAGGCTAAAGAGAAAACTGCATTCTCCACCCCTGAGGGGTTATTCCAGTATGTAGTGATGCCGTTCGGGTTACATGGAGCACCTGCGACTTTTCAGAGGTTGATGGACTTAATTCTGCGTCCACATCGTGATTATTCAGCTGCCTACCTCGATGATGTGGTCATTTTTAGTCCCGACTGGGAAAGTCACCTCTGTAAGGTACAGGTGGTGTTGAATGCCATAAGTGATGCAGGGTTGACCATAAATGCCGAGAAATGTGCACTAGCCCTAGAAGAGGCCAAGTACCTAGGTTACATTATTGGGAGGGGTTTGATTAAGCCACAGTTAAATAAAATTGAGGCAATACAGAATTGGCCTAGACCCCTGTCAAAGAAACAGGTCAGAGCTTTCCTGGGTATTACGGGCTATTACCGTAGGTTTGTGCCGAACTTTGCCTCGGTTGCAGCCCCGCTAACTGACTTGACAAAGGGCGGAAAGTCAGCAATGGTGACGTGGACTCCAGAGGCCGAGAAGGCTTTCCAAAGCCTTAAGTCTTCTCTGTGCCAACAACCTGTGCTAGTTACCCCCGATTTCAGGCGAGAATTTCTGGTCCAGACAGATGCCTCTAACACAGGGTTAGGTGCAGTTCTCTCACAGGTGGTGAATGGTGAGGAGCATCCGGTGATGTACTTGAGTAGGAAGTTAACCCCGGCCGAGAAGAATTATGCTATTGTGGAGCGTGAATGTCTGGCAGTGAAGTGGGCCCTAGAATCCCTGAAGTATTACTTGCTAGGCAGGAAATTCAAGTTAGTGACAGACCATGCCCCCCTAACATGGATGAAACTAAACAAGGAGAAAAATGCAAGGGTGACTAGATGGTTTCTGTCCCTACAAAATTTCAATTTCACTGTGGAACACAGACCAGGGAAATTACAGGCGAATGCTGATGCACTGTCAAGGGTACATTGTTTGTGGGGACAAAATGCTCAGCCCTCCGGTCTGAAAAAGAGGGGGGGGATATGTAGACATCTCACTGGAGAAGTGCTCGAGGGGGTGTACATCTCACCGACACAATATTTAAGTTAAATTCTGCGGTATGTCCGATTTGTGTTCACCGATTTGTGTCGCATGAAAACCGGCGAGATTGCGCCAAAATCCGGTCGCGTGCACCAATAAACCCTTCCGGCGAGATTGCGCCAAAATCCGGTCGCGTGCACCAATAAACCCTTTTAAATCCCTGTCCCAGTGGTGCAAAACAGAAATCATCGGGATGTCCGACGAAATTTCGGTCCGTGGGGCCCTTAGTAAATGGGCCCCATTATCTGTCGATTCACTTGACTAAATTGCAGCACTTCTGTTCTTCTTAAAATTGAACAAAGACCACAGTACAGAAGTTATAGTGCAGAATAAGTGACAGAAATCGTATATAAGAGACTGGTTAAACGTTAAATACATTTTGGGTTTTTTTTGTCTATGAATCTATATAATGGTAAGAACATGGGTTTGGTAACATATGAGGTACAGTATGGGGCATAGATATACAGGATGATAGAAAATCATGAATAAGTCCAGTTATGGATTTACAATTATGTTTTCATAATTTTTGGATATTTTGAATCATATTTAATAAATTCAGGTGAAATGATATTGTTTTTTCTAGCTTCGGGGATATTGCACTATGGAGAACTTCACGTCTGTTCCTACAGATTTTAACATTTTGCCATTTTCCTATACGGCTGGTAGTCGGCCATTTCTCTCCGGCCTGTTCTCTGTGATCTACCTGCTTGGTCTCCTCATGAATGTGCTGATTGTTACTCTCATCTATGTGGATAAGAAGCTGCACAGCCCCATGTATCTGTTCCTCTGTAACTTGTCCCTCGTAGATCTGTGTTACACAACAACCATCATCCCAAAACTCCTACACATCCTCTCATCTGGAAATCCAAAAGTGTCCTTCAGACAATGCTTCACCCAGGTCTACTTCTTCTTCTTGGCAGCTGGGACAGAAGACCTTCTCCTGTTCACCATGGCCTATGACCGCTACGTTGCGATCTGTAAGCCTCTGCACTATCACTCCATACTCAGTAAGAAAGTCTGCACGGTCTATATGGTCACTATAGGGTTTTGCGCCGCTTTAAACTCCTCTCTGATTACAGTCCCGACCATGAAGATGTCCTTCTGTAATTCCACCACAATTCACCATTTCTATTGCGATGCGAAAGCCTTGACCAAGATCTCCTGCACCGGGAGAGAAATCTTCTACCTGGTGATTTATTTTGAATTATTTTTTTTCGGCCTTTGCCCATTTTTATGCAGTTTTTGGTCCTATGTGAAGATATTACAGGTTATATTTAACAATAATTCTGGAGAAGGAAGGAAAAAGGCCTTCTCCACCTGCTCGTCCCACCTCATCGTCATCATGCTCTACTACAGCACAGCAGCATTGGTCTATTTATTACCTCCTTCCAAATACTCCGATATCCTGGACCAGGTCTTCACCTTGTTATATGCCACAGTCACCCCAATGCTAAACCCTCTGATTTACAGTCTTAGAAATAAAGAAGTGAAGACGGCGGTGAAGAGATTATTGTGGTCAAAGTCTTAGACGTAGAACTTTAATCATCCACTTGCCGTAACATCGGTCATCAATGGAAGATCTACTGTCCCAGGTCTCATCCCCACAAGTGAAAGTCTTCATCTAAATTCAATAGATTTCACATATTGTTAACTTCTTGAGACAAATCCATTAACTTGTCCTACTTTATAGCTTTGAGAATTGTTTTGGGAAAAATAACATCCAAGAATTAGCACATACTGTACCCACAACATAACCATGCAGCCGAGATCACTTCTGTCTTGTAATTTTTGTAACAGACAGTGGGGGTCATTTACTAAGGGCCCGATTCGCGTTTTCCCAACGTGTTACCCGAATATTTCCGTTTTGCGCCGATTTTCCCTTAATTGCCCCGGGATTTTGGCGCACGCGATCGGATTGTGCCGCAGCGGCGCTGGCATGCACGCGACGGAAATCGGGGGGGTGTGGCCGAATGAAAACTCGACGGATTCGGAAAAACCGCCACATTTAAAAATATATATTTTGTCACTCGGGTCGCGCTTACATTCACTCCAGTCCGTCTCGGTGTAATCCAGTGCGTTCCGATGATCTTTAGCGCAGCAGTGACATCTGGTGAATGTCGGAGGAACTGCCTTAGTGAATCCCGTCCGGACCCGAATCCAGCGCAGAGAAGGCGCCGCTGGATCGCGGATGGGCCGGGTAAGTAAATCTGCTCCACTGTTCCCACGTAATGGTTTGGGGTTAGGCTTATTCCAAGGGCGTTATCCAAGTGTCCCAATCAGTTATCACCCTTTCACCCGTTACAGGGGCATAAGGCCACGCCCGCTCAGAGAAGTATTGTAGTAGGTGACAGCTCTCTTAATTGGGTGAAAGTAGGCACATGCAAAGCAACATGGGTCAAAAAATTAGAGACAGTCCACAATCAGGGCAGGCAGCAGGCAGGTAAAATCCAAAATGCCAGCCATAGGTCAGAGCGGGGAGAAAGCAGACATAATCCAAGGTATCAAAGAAAAAAAAGACAGTGAACAAAAGAAATCACGCTCACCCAATATCCTAGCCAACATGTAGCCGGTGCAAGGACTTCTGAGCCGAGGTCAGTGTTGCAGAGAAAAAACAAGGGTTTTGTCCAGTTTCCAGGCATGAAATCCAAGGTACATGAAATCAAAGTCGGATCAAGATGGGGTTGTAAATAGAACAGAGCCGCAATTAGGTTCCTACAAATATTTCGGTCCACAGATGCTACAACAATAAAAATCCTCAGACCAAAACTCTTAATAATCCAAGAACAAAAACATTTGGTTGGGTCAAACATGAGTCAACTTCAACACATCTAGTGTATCCTTCTGAGATATGGACAGCCAGAGGGTTAGTTGATTGGCTGAAGATCTTGTATGTAGGGACAGACAGTATTCCAAAGAACTGTTGGATCTGATGCTCTTCAGAAGTTGGTCTTGTGTTCTCCAAGGTTGTCCAAAGCTGTTACTGTTTGCATTTGACCACTTCTTTAGTACAGTTGATCGTGGTCCATTGTTGGGAGTCAGGAGAGACCAGGTGACACTGGAGGCTATGGTGGGGGTGGTTATGGAGATTGTGTCACCGAACTGGAGACAGAGTGGGCAATGGCAGGGGATGACTGCTACTCAGAGGCTTCTAGGCCTTGCTTGGTATGAGTAAGAGTCTCAGACCTGAAGAAGAAGTTTCAGACTTTGATCTCCCAAACACTCTTCCAGACCTTCAAAGGGTCCACTAAAGTTCTTGAATTTGCACAAAAGATTACTCCATGCAAAATTGTGACCGCAGGTTTAAGATTGCCACTCCCAATATGGCCTTTTAAGGGTCGGTCTTTGAAGCTTTGGGACAGGGTAAACCTGATCAAAACTGACCTGCTTCTGTTGCACACTAATGTGGGAAAAATATTCATGGAACATCTCTGGCATTTCTAGATCAGTACAGGATAGGTAAGGACATGTATCTACACAGTGGGGCAAATTTACTTACCCGGTTCTGTCGCGATCCAGCGGCGCGTTCTCCAACGAGGATTCGGGTTATCTGGCGATTCACTAAAGTCGTGCGCCCGATGTCCACCAGGTGTCGCTGCTTACCTCTCCGCATACCTGCTCCCATCCCGGCTGGCCAGCGAGCGCTTTCTTGCTCCATAGGGCGCTTGCGCCGGCACTCGCAGATTTAAAGGGCCAGCGCACCTCTGATTGGCACTGGCCACTTCCGGGTTGCCCTTATAAGCCGGCTTCTCCCAGCAACTGCCACCAGATCTTGAGACCCTAGCCTATGAGAAAGCTTCCTTCTGTGTTCCTTGTTCCTGCTCTGATCTCCTGTTGTGACCACGGACCTGACCCTGACTTTGCTCCTTCGCTGCCAGCCTTAACCTCCTGCTCCGTTCCCGAGCTTGCATGTGTGCCGCCTGCCTCGACCATCTGCCTGTTCCTGACCACAAGACTGCCCAATGATACCTCGACCTTGGCTGCCACAGCCAGCAAGTCACACCTGTGGAACCACCTGGCATCACGCTGCAGCAAGACCATTCTGCTTTGCGGCAGGCTATGGTGAAGACCAGGTGCTACTTAGATTCCAGTCCCAGGTGTCGGCTTGTGTCATTGTCCGTGGTGGTCCAGGGGGTTCACTAACCCAAAAGCCTTACAGTAAGATCCGGCCATGGACCCCGCCCAGGTACTGCTTCCGAAACTGGCTGATCTTACTACCGTTGTGGACCAGCAGTCCCATCAGATTGCTTTGCAGGGAACAGCTAGGACAGGTCACCACCACGCTGCAACAGTTGCTTGTCATTCCTGCAACTTCTCCTGCAACCCCGACTTGTCTTCCTGCCGCTGAACCTAGGCTAAGACTGTCTATGCCCGACAAGGATGATGGGGACCTCAAGCTGTGCAGGGGCTTTATTACTCAGTGCTCCTTGCACATAGAACTCATTCCGTCTCAGTTTGTCACTGAGCGATCCAAGGTGGCATTCATTGACAGTCTCCTCACAGGGAAGGCCCTGGCCTGGGCTACTTCTCTGTGGGACAGAGGCAATCCGGTCACGGCTATGCACACGGCTTTCCTGGCGGAATTCAGGGCTGTGTTTGAAGTCTCAGCTGAGACTGCGCTGCTGAACCTGTGCCAAGGGGTCTCATCTGTTGGAGAGTATGCAGTTCAGTTCCACACCCTGGCCACTAAACTCTCCTGGAATGATGCAGCTCTGTCAGAAACCTTTAAGAAAGGACTTTCTCCTCAAGTTGACACATTTGGCGATCGTGACCTGCTATCATCCCTGAGTGGCCTCATCAAACTCGCCACTCGCTATGTCAGAGTATATTTAAGAGAACCTGCAGAGATGCTTCATATGGACATCTTCAGAGATCTGCTGTATATGTGTGTCATGGTCTACCTAGACGACATCTTGGTGTTCTCCCCAGACCTTGAGACCCATCTGTCCCACGTATGGCAAGTTCTTGGCTGCCTTCAGGCTAATCGTCTCTACGCTAAGCTCGAGAAATGTCAGTTTCACCAATGGAGCCTTCCTTTCCTTCAGGTACAATCGGCGCAAATCGGAAATATTCGGGTAACACGTCCGGAAAACGCAAATCGGGCCCTTAGTAAATGACCCCCATTATGTCCGGCGAAGAAGAATATCAAGGATGAAGCCCTTTCTCGTGCCTCTGACGTCATTGGAGAAGAGCCGGTCCCTCAGCATATTATCTCTCCTGACACAACTGGTTGTTGCCGCTCCGGTGGATCTTTGGCAGCTTCCTCCCGGCAAGACCTAAGTTTGACCTCTGCCCCCTGCAGTACACGGCCAGCCCGGCCTGCCCCCTGCAGTACACGGCCAGCCCGGCCTGCCCCCTGCAGTACACGGCCAGCCCGGCCTGCCCCCTGCAGTACACGGCCAGCCCGGCCTGCCCCCTGCAGTACACGGCCAGCCCGGCCTGCCCCCTGCAGTACACGGCCAGCCCGGCCTGTTCAAAAGTTATAACCATATAAAGCAATGCATGTCAGAATTAAAAAAAATAGGGCTGAGCCTTAAGCTATACAATGGGGCTAATTTACTAAGGGTCACGGATCGCACTTTCATCGGACTGTTCGCCGTTTTTTGGGATTTGCGCAGCTTTGACAGGTATTTAACAGGGGTGTGCTCTGGGATTGTGTCGCACACGATCGGATTTTCATGCGACAGAAATCAGGGGGCATACTGTAGGACAATCCGACTGATTTGGACTAAGCGTGGGATTTAAGTTTCAAAGTGTCGCAAGATAATGCACTTTTATGCACCAGGAAGAAGATGGTGAACTCCAGCGGACCTGAGCAGGGAAGCAACACACATGGACGATATCGGGTGCACAGTCTTAGTGAATCACGGCACAGTGCGTTATCATCGAACAATGCACTTTTGGTGAACTCCTCGGACCGGGTAAATAAATGTGCTTCAATGACTGCGTCTTGAATAGGTTACAACCAGCTAAATGCATGGTAAACATACAAAAAAGCATGTGTTTTGAGTCATTTTAAAAACGATCCTAGAACAGCACCCTGAGGGACTGGTTTTGTATGTTTACTATGTGTTTTGCCAGATTTAATCCGTTTCACAGCTACTTACACTTCCAGAAATGAAGAAAAACTGATTCAAACCAGCTAAAAGCAGTGAAAACATACAAAACTAAACTGTCTAAGAATCTGCCAATGAGAGAGATCTGACACTGACCTGTGTATTAAAGGCAGTGATAGATCATCTGCAATACTGCCATCTACTGCAATACAGTAGTATTGCAGTAGATGATATGAGTAGACAGGTAGCCACAGCACATACTCCCAGTAGATCGGTAGCCACAGCACATGCCCCCAAGTAGATAGGTAGTCACAGCAAAAAAAAAAAAAAGAATATTCACTTACCAGCACTCCCTGCAGCCAGTTCCTCTTCGCTTCCATGCTCTTCTCCTTGACCCAGGCTAAGACGATGGCGGCGATGGCACCTGGGTCGTACAAAGGACGTAGGCAGCGGTAACATCGCTGCCTGTGATCAGTCTAAGAGAAACACAGCGGCCATCACAATTTATTAAAGATCTGTCTGCGAGCCAGATGCAGCCAACAAAAGAGCCATATATGGCTCCCGAGCCACAGGTTCCCTACCCCTGCTGTAGGGGCTTCTACATAGATTCGGGCGCACTTGGAATTTTTCTTCTAGCCCCCACGGTTGCGGAGATATCATTCCCAGTTTCTGACTATTGTAATCTGTGTTTGGTCAGAGAGGAGGAGCCGGGGCTGGAGCTGGAGGCGTGTGTTATGCTAATCTTCTCTCATACTGTCCAATCAGTGGCAGGCAATGTCAGAGAAGCGATTATGAATATTGATCTGTGAGTTTTTTCTTTGTTCATCTAATGGCTGTGTTCACATACATTCTGCTAATATTCTGTTAACATTGGGGCATCATTTATCAAGCTGTCTGAAAGTCTGAATATTTCTGGTTGCTCATGGCAACCAATCACAGCTCCACTTTAAAATATTCACGAGCACTGCTAAAATAAAAGATGAAGCCACCCCAGGCAAACCATCAATGCGGTTCCAGTGGGCCAGTTTTTACGGATGAAAAGAATTTGCTCAACACCAGAAGAATTTGATAAACAGGCCGCTGATCTTAAACAGAGATTTCTTGAACGGGGTTACAGTAAGAGATGCATTTCTAAAGCATATAGACGGGCTTGTGCTACCGATCGCAATTCACTCCTGGATCCTAAGAAACCGATGAATACCAAGCAACCTCCACAAGTCATTACCACTTATCACAATAGATGGTGTAGACATCTCACTGGAGAAGTGCTCGAGGGGGTGTACATCTCACCTAGGTTGCTACGTAGTGTGAGATGGTAAGTCCAGGATTGACCTGTTGCTCAGCAGTGTTATGCTGCTGAGTTGTTGTTTAATCTTGCCACTCCCTCCCCGCGATCCAGTTCGGTAGGTTTTGGGTCAGGTGAGCTCTCCTCCTAATCAGCCTGTGAAGGTAAAAGCTTTCCAAAGCTTACAGGTTCCGCTCCCCCTCTCAGCCACTAAACAGCCTATGTGGGTTTGGAGGAAGTTGCGAAGGCAGCCACTGCGGGAGCTAAAAACTCACCCTGCGATATCCAGGCTACAGACGCTGCGTTTGTGAGTGTCAGATAGGTGAGACAACCTGTTAGTAAGCGCCCAGACGGGTAGGTTTTTTTGTTCGAAATTCTTAAAGCACGGTGTTGCTGTATTTATGTTGGCTGGACTGTTTATGCTAAAAAATAAACGCCAAGTTCACCTTTTATACATCTACGTCTGCTGTGAACTGTCTTAACCCACCACCCCCCGGGAAGATCCCTACAATGGAAAGACATGCAACAAATTTTCAAAAAGTTTTGGCCAATTCTTACTACTGACCCGATTTTGCTGAAAATATTAATGCCATATCCTGCCATTGTATCTCGAAGAGCACGCAATCTGCGAGACACACTTGTACATAGTTATCTGGTCCCCGAACCACCAAAAAGGATCTTCGGAGTGCAGCCACCTAAATGGGGATGCACCCCTTGCGGGAAGTGCATTGCATGTCCTAGTGTGGAGAAATCAGTGGACTTTAAGTCCTCAGATGGCACAAAACTTTTCAAAATTACATGAATCATCAATTGCATCACAAAAGGAGTAATCTATTATGCCACCTGCCCCTGCAAGAAGATCTATGTGGGTATGACGACCCGTGAACTTAAAATTAGAATCCGTGAACATGTCACAGGAATTTTGGCTGCAGCATCCGTCTCATTGGAAGAGGACATTCTCAAGCTTAAACCCATTCCCCGCCAATTCAGGCAAGTCCACAACTCAGATCCGCCTGGGTTTAAAGTAATTGATCATGTAAGATTGGACCTTCGGGGGGCTTTAAAACGTAGATTGCTCCAGCTAGAGTCCAAATGGATCTGGACATTACAAACTGTGTCACCCCAGGGTTTAAATGAAAACTCTGGGTTCTCTGCTTTTCTCTGATTTAATTTCTTATTCACTCTGTCCATCAGTTGGTCTCTGCGTTCTCTACCTGTGGTGCAGTCCTTTGTTTTTATCCTTTTATATATGATTTTACTAACATTTTTTCTTTTTCATAGAATAGCATTGTTAATTTGGATGAGCTGATCTATACACCACGCATCATATCTGTCCTTTGGTGAAACCGACATGAGTTTTTATTCATCTGGCCTTGGGACAACTACTTAACTGGCCAGTGCGTCGCTCTGCTTGATGCGTTATGAATTGGTATCCGTATCGCCAATACATGGCCGTCCACTTATTATGGGTAGCACTCTTGTTCTATACATGTTGCAGCACTCAGCACTTTTATTATCACCACATATTGTATTATTATCATGCATTATTGTTCATGTAGATGTATACCTATTTTTGTATTCTATGGGGCTATTTTTCAGCCAATGTATGGACATATATATATATTTTTTTTGTGGATCAGTATCTCTTTTTTTGGTAATATATTGACTTACATGCATGTATTTTTTTGCATTTTCTCACGTTTGTTTTGCACTTTATACTTGTAATGCATCCCTTGTGTTTCTACACACATGTATTGTATTTTATTAATTCTTTGTGTACACTTGCACTTTATTTCTCCATATGGTCAGCATACACATCTCTCCCTGTATATAGTCATGACCATGGCCCATTGAAATCATTATCGCTGTTCGCTACACATTGCCAGAGTACATTACCTTATGCCCATTCCCAAGATGGCGCCCACCCCCTCAGGAGGTTGTGCGCATGCCTGGGGTCCGCTGTGTGCCTGCACGGTGCGTTTTTAATGGTCTTAATGGTCTTAATTGGTCAACTCCACTTTTAATCTGTTCACACCTTTCTGGCACCACCCCTTGACAAAGTCCTGAGAGGACGAAACACGTGTCGGGGAGGTGCTGGGCAGCGGCTCCTCCATGCACTTTATTGTCACTGGATCTGAGGTATTACCACTAGGTTTTATGGCTGTGTTCCACTAATATTTGTGATGCAATGATACCTCTCTACTTTATGTTCAGTTTTATGTACTTTGGCACTTTGCTTATTACATATCTATAATCTCATAGCCCACTGAACGCTCTCTGCTGCTCAGCACCCACATATGCTTGCTATGTAATCACTTTGTCATTTTATATGTTACTTTTTTTAATCATACCTAATAAAATTGTGGGTTTATTATTACCATTGGTGCTCATTTTCTTTTCTCCTCAGTATTGCTAGTTTTTTGAACGGATGGTTGTACAACATTGCTGTGCCCTTTTAAGGGTGGTGGGAATCAATGATAGTTTTTTCTGATGATATAATACATTTCACTAAAAATATCATTTACTGGGGAAGGTATATCGATGATATCCTGATCCTATGGGAGGGACCATAGCCGGATCATAGGGGGGGCTCCCTGGGCTCGAGCCCAGGGGCCCCCACCACTTTGCCCTTAAAGGGGCCCCCACCAAATGTGGGCGATTCGAGCGGTCGCATGACCACCCGATTCGCCCACTATGTATTTGGGTCCGGGCTGACCGCCGCACATGGGGCGCACATGGGGCTTAGAAATGCTTAATGCTATGGCAGAGCCTGGGAACAATAAGTTCCCTGCTCTGCCATTTGATGATCCGTGGAAACCAAGATGGCGGCGCCCTGTGTTCACGGCGCCGACGCCGTTTGTGACGTCACGGCGCCGGCGCCGCGTGTGATGTCACTGCGCTGCCTGCTAGCAGGGCGCCGCCATCTTGGTACACCTCCAAAGATAACCGCGCGGTAAGAACACAAGGACGGCGCGCATCGGGGGAACGGAGGAAGGTGATGTACAATTTTATTTATAAAATAAACTGTATATAACTGTATATAGTTATTATTGGTGGGGTATATAGTTAGTTATTATTAGAGCTGTTGTGTATATAGTTATAATAGGGGGGTGCATATAGTTATTATGGGGGCTGTATACTTAGTTATTATAGGGGGTGTATATAGTTATTATAGGAGGTATATAGTTAGTTATTATAGAGTGTTGTATATAGTTATTATAGGGGGTATATAGTTAGTTATTATAGAGTGGTGTATATAGTTATTATAGGGGGTATATAGTTAGTTATTATAGAGTGGTGTATATAGTTATTATAGGAGGTATATAGTTAGTTATTATAGGGTGAACTGTGTCTTAACCCACCATCCCCCGGGAAGATCCTCTACAATTGGTGGAGGATGCGGGCATAACGGTTGCTAGGGGCAACGGTGTGTGTCAACTTGGCTACAGCTGCTTATGTCCTGGGTGAAGACTGCTACTTCACTCCAAAAACAGACAAGCGCCATGGAGGAGATGTGGAAGCAGTTTATGCAAGTGAATTTGCAACAGCAGCAGGCTCAGACAGCGGCTAACCTGCGCCATGAACAAGCAATGGCTCAACAACAAAAACTCATCGAGCTCCTGATAGCTAAGCAAGAGGCGTCTGCAGAGGCTAATCCACAGCCAGCGGTGACAGCCGCTCCAGAGACTTTTTATGTGAGACGCGCTGTCCAGCGAGCGCTGCAAAAGATGACTGCTGAGGATGATGTTGAGGCCTACCTAACTGTCTTTGAGCGTGTGGCTGAACGTGAGAAATTACCAGCTGCTGAGTGGGCAGAGGTCATTGCGCCCTATTTAACAGGTGAACCTCAAAAGGCCTACTACGACCTCAGTGAGCAGGAGGTCAAGGACTATACTCGGCTAAAAGCAGAGATACTTGCCCGACTAGGAGTTACCGCTGCTGTCCGTGCCCGGAGGGTACGCAACTGGAACTACAGTCTGGACAAATCTGCGAGGTCCCAGATGTATGACCTGATCCACTTGGCAAGAAAGTGGTTGGAGCCCGACACCTCTACTCCTGCACAGATCCTAGAGAGGGTCGTGATGGATCGCTACCTCCAAGCACTGCCTGCTGGCCTGCAACGCTGGGTGGGACAAGGGGATCCTAAGAATGCAGACGAGCTTGTCAACCTTGTGGAGAGGTTCCAAGCGACTGAGGACTACCTCCGTGATGTTCCTGCAGCTTCTTCACCTCCCCGGAGTGCCAGGTCTGTGCCGTCAGCTGGTAAGAGACTTCCATCGATTGGGGGAGTGTGGAGGGGTGCTGATCGAGGGAAAAGGGCTCAAGAGGTAGCTCAGGGGCAAAAGACTGGCGTTGGACCCGGGTGGCCAAGTGGCCCTAAAAAGGACTCCCTGCCAGGGAGACCCGGCCCTATCCAGTGCTGGAGATGCCATGAGCTGGGACACGTGTCTGCCCATTGCCCCCTTACCTCTGAGCCAATGGAGTGTGACGCTAGCCGGCGTCAGTCGCTATTTGCGGAACCATCTTGTGTTGCAGTTCCTGGACTAGAGACTGAACCGCAAGTCTGCAACGTTACCATTAATGACTTCCCTGTTAAGGCGTTGCTGGACTCAGGAAGCCTTGTAACCTTGGTGCATGCCAGCCTGGTGGCTGGGAACTTTGGGTCAAAAAAACACATGAATGTGGTTTGCATACATGGTGATACAAAAGTTTACCCTATAGTGCTGGCTAAAGTCGGGACTGAACTAGGCTCCGTACAGTTTGAAGTGGGTGTGGTTAAAAACCTCATGCATAATGTAATATTGGGACGAGACTTTCCGTTGTTTTGGGCTTTATGGGGGAAAAGAAAAACCCCCGAAAGGAGTGAGAATACCCCTAAGGATGTTGCCTTACCCACTGTAAAGGATAAAACTGTGCAGGATGAAAGTGATGCTTTTCCTTTACAGGTCCTGGCTGGAGAGGAGGAGGAAGCTCCTCCCACTGAGCAAAATATACCAGACTTAGAGGTGTCTAGGGTTAATTTTGGGACTGCACAAATGCAGGACCCCACTCTTAAAAATGCGAGAGAGCAGGTTACTGTTTTGAATGGGGTACCTCAGGAACCAGATGCTGAGAATAAATTTCCACATTTTTCCGTGACTAATGATTTCTTCTATAGAGTCACTAAAATTAATGATGAACTTGTGGAACAGCTTCTGGTCCCTAAGCCGTACCGGCGTCAGGTGCTTGACATGGCACATAACCATGTTCTTGGGGGACACTTGGGGACTGAAAAAACGTGGGAGAGAGTCCTCCAGAGGTTTTATTGGCCTGCAATTTATGGTGACATTAAAAAATACTGCGAGTCATGCCCCACATGTCAGCTTAGCGCCCCAGTGTCTCATTTTCGTAGTCCTTTGGTGTCGCTCCCCATTATAGAGGTGCCTTTTGAGCGTATTGCCATGGATTTAGTGGGTCCCATTGTAAAATCGGCTAGAGGACACCAGTACATTTTGGTTGTCCTAGACTATGCGACCCGCTATCCTGAGGCTGTGCCCTTAAGAAACACTGCATCTAAAACAATTGCCCAGGAGATGTTTTATATGTTCTCTAGGACTGGGATTCCCAAAGAAATCCTGACGGACCAAGGTACGCCCTTCATGTCCAAGGTGATGAAGGAGCTATGTAAGCTATTTAAAATCACACCTATACGCACCTCTGTATATCACCCCCAGACAGACGGATTGGTGGAAAGGTTTAATAAAACCCTCAAACATATGTTGAAGAAAGTGGTAGAAAAAGATGGTCGTGATTGGGATCACTTGTTACCTTACCTGATGTTTGCTGTGAGGGAAGTCCCCCAAGCGTCCACAGGGTTCTCTCCCTTTGAGTTGGTTTATGGTCGTCACCCTAGGGGTCTATTAGATATTCCAAAGGAGACATGGGAGAGTGAGTCCACCCCATTCAAAAGTGTTATCGAACATGTAGCACAAATGCAGGACCGTATAGCCACTGTAATGCCCCTAGTAAGGGAACACCTCCAGAGGGCGCAAGAGAGCCAAAGTAGAATTTACAACCGTTCTGCGAGAATCAGGACATTTAACCCAGGTGACAGGGTGCTCATACTAGTTCCCACTATAGAGAGTAAATTCCTAGCGAAGTGGCAAGGTCCCTATGAAATTGTTGAAAAGGTCAGTGAGGTAAACTATAAGGTGCACCAACCAGGTAGAAGGAAGCCTTTCCAAGTTTATCACATAAACTTGATCAAATCCTGGAAAGACAGGGAATCCTTGGTGGCAACAAATCCTGGTAAGAATTGGTCACAACCAATCCCTTTGGTCAAGGTTGGTGATACCCTATCAGGGTCACAGAAACAGGAGGCTAAGGAGTTTTTGCAGAAAAACAAAGACAAGTTTTCTGACCTTCCAGGGCGTACACACCTCATCCGTCATCACATTGAAACTGGGCCTAGAAGCAGAGTAAACCTCAAGCCCTATAGGATACCAGAAGCACGCAGAGAGGCAGTGTCGGCTGAGGTGAAACGTATGCTTGACCTAGGAGTGATTGAAGTTTCACAGAGTGAATGGTCCAGTCCGATTGTGCTAATCCCAAAGCCCAATGGAACTTGGAGGTTCTGTAACGATTTCAGAAGGTTGAATGAGATCTCCAAGTTCGATGCTTATCCTATGCCCAGGGTAGATGAGCTGATTGAGAAGATGGGTAATGCCAGGTACATAACCACCCTCGATCTCACAAAGGGCTACTGGCAGATTCCCCTTACTGATGAGGCTAAAGAGAAAACTGCATTCTCCACCCCTGAGGGGTTATTCCAGTATGTAGTGATGCCGTTCGGGTTACATGGAGCACCTGCGACTTTTCAGAGGTTGATGGACTTAATTCTGCGTCCCCATCGTGATTATTCAGCTGCCTACCTCGATGATGTGGTCATTTTTAGTCCCGACTGGGAAAGTCACCTCTGTAAGGTACAGGTTGTGTTGAATGCCATAAGTGATGCAGGGTTGACCATAAATGCTGAGAAATGTGCACTAGCCCTAGAAGAGGCCAAGTACCTAGGTTACATTATTGGGAGGGGTTTGATTAAGCCACAGTTAAATAAAGTTGAGGCAATACAGAATTGGCCTAGACCCCTGTCAAAGAAACAGGTCAGAGCTTTCCTGGGTATTACGGGCTATTACCGTAGGTTTGTGCCGAACTTTGCCTCGGTTGCAGCCCCGCTAACTGACTTGACAAAGGGCGGAAAGTCAGCAATGGTGACGTGGACTCCAGAGGCCGAGAAGGCTTTCCAAAGCCTTAAGTCTTCTCTGTGCCAACAACCTGTGCTAGTTACCCCCGATTTCAGGCGAGAATTTCTGGTCCAGACAGATGCCTCTAACACAGGGTTAGGTGCAGTTCTCTCACAGGTGGTGAATGGTGAGGAGCATCCGGTGATGTACTTGAGTAGGAAGTTAACCCCGGCCGAGAAGAAATGTGGCCCTGATCTCCCACTACTACTGGTGGACTGACCTGGTCAAAGAAGTCCGGGATTTCGTGGGATCCTGCACTTCCTTGTTGCTTTCAAAGAAGTCCGGGATTTCGTGGGATCCTGCACTTCCTTGTTGCTTCCATTGCCGATATCCAGTCACCCGTGGTCTCACGTGGCTATAGACTTTGTCACAGATCTTCCACCTTCCTTTGGCAATACCATCATCTGGGTGGTGACTGACCAATTTTTTAAAGATGTCCCATTTTGTTTCCCTTCTAGGTCTTCCATCTGCTCCACGTCTTGCCAGTTTGTTCTTCCGGCATATCTTCCGGCTTCATGGACTGCCTCAACACATCGTGTCCGACCGAGGGGTCCAGTTTATGTCCAAGTTCTGACATTCCTTGTGTAACCAGCTGCAAGTAAATCTGGACTTTTCTTCTGCTTACCACCCACAGTCGAATGGTCGAGTAGAAAGGGTGAATCAGATTCTGGGAGGTTACCTCCGGCACTTCATCTCTGCCCGTCAAGTTTACTGGTCTTATCTGCTAGCATGGGCTGAGTTCTCCTATAACTCACTGGACTCTGGGTCTGCTGGGGCAACTCCTTTCTTTGTGGTCTACAGACAAATGTCTTGCCCACCTCTGCCTCTAGCCGTTTCCTCTTATGTCCCTGTGGTAGAGGAGCTGATTCCGGATCTCAAATCTATCTGGGAACAGACCCATCAGTCTCTCTACGGGCCACTGCTCACACCAAGTCCTAGGCTGATAAGAGATGTAGGACTCTTCCTGTCTTCTCTCCCGGTGACAAGGTGTGGTTATCCTTCAGATACATCTGGCTGAAGATACCTAGCTAAAAGCTTGGTCCTCGCTTCCTTGGTCCCTTTGAGGTGATTAGACACATAAATCCGGTGGCGTACAAGCTCCACCGTCCTCCTACGATGCGCATCTCGAACTCCTTCCACGTCTCCCTCCTGAAGCCTGTCATCTTGAACCACTTCTCTCAGCAATCTCCTCCACTTGCATCAGAGGCTGACTCCACGGACATCTACTAGGTTAAAAAGGTGCTGGACATGAAGCCCGTGAGAGGTAAGTGGTTCTTTCTTGTCGACTGGAAGGGGTTTGGGCCAGAAGAGAGATCCTGGGAGCCTGAAGAGAATATTCTGGACCGTAGTCTCCTCCAAAGATTTCTTCAGACCAAGAAAAGGGGGAGCCCGAGGGGGGGGGTTCTGTCACGTGTGTCTCTGCGATACAACTTATGGATTTCAGGCACACCCCCTCTCCGTGGCTGTGCCCGAGCTCACTTACCTCTCGGCATTCCTGCTCCCGCCCTGACTGGCCAGCGCGATTGGCACTGGTCACTTCTGGGTTTTCCTTATAAGCCGGCTTATCCCAGCAGCCGGAACTTAGTGCTCCTAGCCTATGAGAAAGCTTCCTTCTGTGTTCCTTGTTCCTGCTCTGGTCTCCCGTTATAACCACGGACCTGACCCTGACCTTGCTCCTTCGCTGCCAGTCTTGACCTCCTGCTCCGTTACCGACCTTGCATCATTGCCGCCTGCCTTGACCATTTAATCTGCCCAGTTAATCTGTACCTCGACTTTGGCTGCCACCTCCGGCATTCGCACCTGTGGAACGACCTGGTGGCATCACAGCGCAGCAGGACCATCTTGCTTTGCGACAGGCTCTGCTGAAGACCGGGTGCCACTTAGATTCCGGTCCCAAGTGTCGGCTTGTGTCATCGTCCGTGGTGGTCCAGGGGGTTTACTAACCCAAAAGCCTGACAATGTCATGTATGAACACAGTGGGGCAGATTTACTCACCCGGTCCATTCGCGATCCAGCGGCGCGTTCTCTGTGGAGGATTCGGGTCTTCCGGCAATTCACTAAGGTAGTTCCCCCGATGTCCACTAGGTGTCGCTACTGCGCTGAATTCCGTCGGAGTTCACTGAAGTTCACCAAGCCAGGCCAGGTGCAGGTAAGCGTGTGTCAAGCGACACAATTTTTTTTTTTAAATACGGCGATTTCTCCGAATCCGACGGGTTTTCCGACGGCCACGCCCCCCGATTTCCGTCGCGTGCATGCTGGCGCCGATGCGCCACAATCTGATCGCGTGCGCCAAAATCCCGGGGCAATTCAGGGAAAATCGGCGCAAAACAGTAAAATTCGGGTAACCCGACGTAAAAACACGGTTCGGGCCATTAGTAAATGACCCCCAGTGACTGCAGCAGCAGAATATCCTGGAGTATAATACAGTATATAACTCAGGGTTAGATTCATAGTAGAATAGTTATTTCCATTATTAGAGCAGAACAGTAAAAGTATTAGAAATGTTGGATACCAGAAACGATGGACATAAAAGCAGGTAAATAACTTGACTCCTTTTGGAATAAATTACAAACCTCCAAGGAAATAACGAGAACACAATTAATCCCATAACGATGCAGATACAATGTAATAGATGTTGTAGTGATACTATTTCCCTCTGGGAATTTCCTAGGGAATAACAGACGGATCATGTTATAAATTCTGCTCTTTGTACCTTTACGGACAGACAGCGGGTGGTGGCAGGACGTCTTCTCCTGTGTATATACAGTATGTACATATATATGGTCTGGGATGTAGGATCCTGGATGTCTAATGACGTGTGATGGGACATGTCAGTGTTTCCCGGTTGTGTCCTTATCTTTGACCATACACATAGTCACCTCAGGATGATTCTTGGTGTACGATGGAGCTGAGAGACGTCTTGGTGAACCTCACCTCAGCAGGATATTTCCTCATTGTGCCCTTTTCTAGCACAGTGGAGGATAAACCTCTCATCTTGGTGGTGTTCACCTTGTTGTATGTATGTGGAGGACTGGTCAATGTGGTGAGCATAGCAGTGATACTCAGAGACCACCACTTACACACCCCCATGTACTTCCTCCTGTGTAACCTCTCCATAGTAGACATCTGCTACACAACCGTCATTATTCCCAAACTGCTGGACATGTTACTCTCTGGGAACAACTCCATGTCCTCAGCCCAATGCTTCACTCAGATGTTCTTCTTCTTCTGGACTGGAAGTACGGAGGACCTGCTATTGTTTGCTATGGCCTACGACCGCTATGTGGCCATCTGCTCCCCGCTGCACTATCCAACCATCCTGAGCCGCAGTAATTGCATCCTGATGATCGTCTCCATCTGGTTATGTGGATGTCTAAATGGATTCTTTCTTTTATCGTCCTTTACGGGATTGTCCTTCTGTCGTTCTCATACAATCAAACACTTTTTCTGTGACTCAAAGGCCCTCACGAAAATCTCCTGCGGAGGGAATAGCTTGTTCACTATTGTCGCATGCGTAGAGTTTGTTATGTTTGGGGTTTGTCCATTCGCTTGCACCGTGGCCTCATATGTGAAAATCATCAATGTCATCCTGTGTATAAAATCTATGGCCGGACGGAAGAAGGCCTTCTCCACCTGCTCCTCTCACCTCAACGTCCTCCTCATCTACTACGTCACCATGGTGGTGGTGATAGTGACACCAACCTCACAGCACTCAGATCTGGTGGAGCAGGTCTTCACGTTGCTGTACACCACTGCCGCCCCCATGGTCAATCCACTCATATACAGTCTTAGGAATAGAGAAGTTAGGAGGGCTCTGAGGAGATTAGGAGGGTTCAAGTAAAGTAGAATCTTGGTACTAAAATAATAATTTGGTCATCACCAAACTATATGAACAGATTCATCTCAGATGTCTCATCACTTATCTTATTCAATACAACATCTGAAGCTTTTCTGAGCCAATTCTTGAAAATTGTATCACACAACACAGAAAACACATTCAGAGGTTTCTCTCCTTGACAAAACTTGTCAATGTCACGGCACAAAACTGTCACAGGACTGGTGGCGAGAAATGGCTGGTCTTGGCGGAGGTGGCATGAATCTACAGTACAGACCGAAAGTTTGCACTCACCTTCTCGTTCAAAGAGTTTTCTTTTTTTTCACGACTATAATAATTGTAGATTCACACTGACGGCTAGAGATGAGCGAGCACTAAAATGCTCGGGTACTCGTTATTCGAGACGAACTTTTCCCGATGCTCAAGTGCTCGTCTCGAATAACGAGCCCCATTGAAGTCAATGGGAGACTCGAGCATTTTTCAAGGGGACCAAGGATCTGCACAGGGAAGCTTGGCCAAGCACCTGGGAACCTCAGAAAAGGATGGAAACACCACGGAAATGGACAGGAAACAGCAGGGGCAGCATGCATGGATGCCTCTGAGGCTGCTTACTCGCACCATTATGCCAAAATTATGGGCAACAGCATGGCCATGACAGAGTGACCGAATGAGGCTAGATAGCATCTAAAACATGCAATAATTGACCCTGACACTATAGGGGACTATGCAGAGGCAGCGGCAGCAGCGGCAGGCTAGAGAGTGTCTTGGCAGCATACCCCAAATGGACTCAGGCTTAAAACCAATGGGTGGCAGAGAGGAACCAAAGGAGGTGAGCAAGAAGCGCTCAAATAATATCGGTAAATGATAAAAGTTTGCCAGTATATTTTGTGGATTACACAGCAGGGTGGCGACAAAATTAACAAGTTTGATGAGGAAGCCATGAAAACAACCCAAAATTCTGGCTGACACAGCTCGTTTGATAAGGGGACCATGTATGGAGGCAGTGAACTAGTAGTAGATTAAAGGTGCTGCAGTTAAAACTATGTTAGTTGGATCTTGGCTTTTCCTCTCCAGCGTCTGGGGTATGGAGAGCTGAACGCTGGTGGATGCTGTGGAGGATCGTGGAGGCGACGATGGGGTTTTTGTGGCAGGGTCCTGGGCAGGGGGCTGACTATCAGCTGACACAGGGGAAGGAGCAGTGGTGTGCACGGCCGGAGGTGAACGCGCTTGTTGCCACTGAGTGGGGTGTTTAGCATTCATATGCCTGCGCATACTGGTGGTAGTTAAGCTAGTAGTGGTGGAACCCCTGCTGATCCTGGTTTGGCAAAGGTTGCACACCACAGTCCGTCGGTCATCCGGTGTTTCCTTAAAGAACCTCCTCCAGAAAACAGTTCCTCAGAGTATGCCGGTTCAAATGCCAAATTTTCCTGGGAGGGGGCAGACTGGGGGGGAGGAGGCTGAGGTGCAGGAGCTGGAGGAGTGCCGATTTCGGTGACATGGGTGGACTGCGTGGAAGACTGACTGGTGGACAAATTGCTCGAAGCATTGTCGGCAATCCAGGACATCACCTGTTCGCACTGTTCTGGCCTCAACAGTGCTCTACCACGAGTCCCAGTAACTTGAGACATGATGAACCTAGGGAGTGTAGCTCTGCGGCGTTCCCCTGCTCCCTCATCAGCAGGTGGTGTCTCACCCCACCCAGGACCACGGCCTCTGACCCCTGCAGTAGATGGACGCCCACGTCCCTGCCCTCGTCCTCGTCCTCTACCCCTAGCCCTCGGGTTAAACATTTTGAAAATGAACCCTGCTCCCTCATCAGCAGGTGGTGTCTCACCCCACCCAGGACCACGGCCTCTGACCCCTGCAGTAGATGGACGCCCACGTCCCCGCCCTCGTCCTCGTCCTCTACCCCTAGCCCTCGGGTTAAACATTTTGAAAATGAAAGTTATATAACTTTAATTTTTTTTTTAACTTTTTTTTGTGTTTTTTTGTGTTTTTTAGTTTTTTTTGTGTTTTTTTGTGTTTTTTAGTTTTTTTTTGTGTTTTTTAGTTTTTAAAACCAAACAATGCTATCCTATTGCTATGGCTATTTTCTAGCCAAGTATGAAAGCACACTGATGAGATGACGCTGAGTTATGAAAAAATAAATGTAAAATAAAAAGGAAATGACAGACTGTGCCTAATTGAAATCCAACCCCTAATAAATTTTCCCACTTCGGTCTTTGCGATGGATATGTGCGTCACTAAAAGTAGAACGTTATTGTAGCCCTAAGAAGGGCTGTTGGGTTCTTTGAGAATCACTCCTGCCTAACAGTAAGCTAATAGAACACCCTAACGCTTTCCCTGACCAGCAGCAGCTCTCTCCCTAGCGGCATCCAGAGACAGAATGATCCGAGCAGCGCGGCCAGCGGCTAGTCTATCCCAGGGTCACCTGATCTGGCCAGCCAACCACTGCTATCGACGTGTAAGGGTACCACGTCATGCTGGGTGGAGTCTGGCTGGCAGAGTCTCCTGGCTTGTGATTGGCTCTGTTTCTGGCCGCCAAAAAAAACAGGTCCTTGTTATTGTAGAGTAACTGATGTAATCGGAGCCACTGGGAAATTTCCTTTTGGGATGTCATTATTTTTATTCAGTTTGATCTATATATAAGGCCAATAAAAAGAACGCATTTACATTACACAACACGAGGGGTGACAGACTTGTTATGTTTTGATTTATATAATTATGAATATAATGTAGGTATCTGTGGGTCACACTAGAGGGAAGGACAATCACATTGGCAAAAAAACTATGGATCCTCAGAATTTTTCCTTTCCTGCAGAATATCCTTGTCGATATCTCATGGACGACCCCATGTACATTACAGTCCACATTCTGCCGTTCTCCTCAAAAAACATAGAGAAGCTGCTGAATCTCTGGGCTTTTTCCACATTATATTTCATAGGAATCTTTCTGAATTTGGTTGTTATTGCGGTGATTTGTCTCGATGCCCATCTACACTCTCCTATGTATGTCTTCTTCTGTAACTTGTCCTCCATAGATATCTGCTACACCACAGTCGTTATCCCTAATCTCCTCTACATGTTACTATCTGGGGATGACCTGTTATCTGTCACCCAGTGCTTCTCCCAGATGTACGGTTATATGTTATGTGCCAGTGCCGAGGTTATTCTGCTCTTTGTGATGGGGTTTGACCGATACATCGCCATTTGTCATCCTTTTTCTTATCACCAAATGTTTCAAAGAAACAAATGTATCCTGACTGTAGGCATCATCTGGATCTGCGCCTTCCTAAATTCTTCCTTACTCCTAAGATCTCTCTTAACATTGTCCTTCAATGAAGTTGTTAGTATTCGTAATTTCTTCTGCGATACCCTAGATGTATTTAAGGCATCATGTGGCGGCTCTCGGGAGTTCACCCTTATAGTTTATGTAGAGTTGGTGCTGCTTGGATTTTTTCCATTTTTATGCAACTTTGTGTCATATGTTTATATATTCCGTGTTATTCTCCACATGAAGTCAAAAGAAGGAAGGAGGAAGACCCTCTCCACCTGCTTGTCCCATCTCACTGTTATGGCCATTTATTACTCTGTAGGTTCCGTGGTGTATCTGATGCCCTTTTCAGGGCACACGGAGATCCTGAAGCAGATCCTTTCAGTGTTTTATGTGATTATTGTTCCCACAATCAATCCGATCATTTATAGTCTACGCAACAAAGAAATCATCACAGCTTGTCAGAAGCTAATGAAGATTTCATGAAATATCAGTGATCAGCAACATAACTCATATGAAGAAGAAAAGGACTCTGTCATTAGATTTTATCCCACTAAATGACAAGCCTTTCCAGGTAGGGGATAAATGTCCATCATAGAATTTGCTTTTTTATGTGGAATCTAACCCATTTTGTATAAAAAGTTTCCTCCAAAGTAATGCAGAAATGTGCAAAAATTAGTTATATTTTGATTATGTTTGGTGACTTATAGCCTAAAGGTGGAGCATTACTTCAGATGCCCCTTTATTTGGATCCATTGCTCCTGGAAACATGCCTATGGTGTCAAAGTACAGATAGGAAGAAAAAGAGATGCACGAAAAACGGCTAATAGATAGATTCAGTACACAAAACGTCAATATTTATTGTAATTATTCAACAAGACAAACCAATCCAAAGACATACATTTAAAAACATTTAAAAAACATAATGTACATATCATACATAACAGTGACCCCGGTATGTGTCAACCGTACCACCGATGTCCAATCACTAATAATGATATCCAACCTCCCAAATGTACAAGTCTGCAAAAAGCCTATGTAAAGATATTACTAACAACACCTACACTCACCGGCCACTTTATTAGGTACACCATGCTAGTAACGGGTTGGACCCCCTTTTGCCTTCAGAACTGCCTCAATTCTTCGTGGCATAGATTCAACAAGGCGCTGGAAGCATTCCTCAGAGATTTTGGTCCATATTGACTTGATGGCATCACGCAGTTGCTGCAGATTTGTCGACTGCACATCCATGATGTGAAGCTCCCGTTCCACCACATCCCAAATATGCTCTATTGGATTGAGATCTGGTGACTGTGGAGGCCATTTGAGTACAGTGAACTCATTGTCATGTTCAAGAAACCAGTCTGAGATGATTCCAGCTTTATGACATGGCGCATTATCCTGCTGAAAGTAGCCATCAGATGTTGGGTACATTGTGGTCATAAAGGGATGGACATGGTCAGCAACAATACTCAGGTAGGCTGTGGCGTTGCAACAATGCTCAATTGGTACCAAGGGGCCCAAAGAGTGCCAAGAAAATATTCCCCACACCATGACACCACCACCACCAGCCTGAACCGTTGATACAAGGCAGGATGGATCCATGCTTTCATGTTGTTGACGCCAAATTCTGACCCTACCATGCGAATGTCGCAGCAGAAATCGAGACTCATCAAACCAGGCAACGTTTTTCCAATCTTCTACTGTCCAATTTCGATGAGCTTGTGCAAATTGTAGCCTCAGTTTCCTGTTCTTAGCTGAAAGGAGTGGCACCCAGTGTGGTCTTCTGCTGCTGTAGCCCATCTGCCTCAAAGTCCGACGTACTGTGCGTTCAGAGATGCTCTTCTGCCTAGCTTGGTTGTAACGGGTGGCGATTTGAGTCACTGTTGCCTTTCTATCAGCTCTATCAGGTCTGCCCATTCTCCTCTGACCTCTGGCATCAACAAGGCATTTCCGCCCACAGAACTGCCGCTCACTGGATGTTTTTTCTTTTTCGGACCATTCTCTGTAAACCCTAGAGATGGTTGTGCGTGAAAATCCCAGTAGATCAGCAGTTTCTGAAATACTCAGACCAGCCCTTCTAGCACCAACAACCATGCCACGTTCAAAGGCACTCAAATCACCTTTCTTCCCCATACTGATGCTCGGTTTGAACTGCAGGAGATTGTCTTGACCATGTCTACATGCCTAAATGCACTGAGTTGCCGCCATGTGATTGGCTGATTAGAAATTAAGTGTTAACGAGCAGTTGGACAGGTGTACCTAATAAAGTGGCCGGTGAGTGTATAACCACCATCAAACAGGAAGCATGTAGAAAAGAAAGTATAGATAACACTATACCTAAAATAAGCCAATATCATATATGATCTTAGTGGAAGTGACAGTAAAGTTCTTATTATAAAGTAGAAGAGTTGCTATCACTCAAGGCACAACTCTGCAAAGGAGTTGTCAGTAGGTGACAAAATGTCATATACAAATCCTGTTAGGATGGCATACAGGCAGGAGGAAGGAGGACATCAGCGGGAGCCTCCCGGACTGAGGGATAGATTGCGTGCAGGAGGGACGGTACCCTGTACCACCTTGTAATTTTGTTCCTCTGATGCACAGGCCACCGATAATTTGTGAGTGAACAAAAAAGCCTTATCCCAATCTTTAGAGGACAAGGAGACACCTAGGTATCTAGCCCATCCGGATAGGAAGGGCAGGGGTGATATATCCGATTCTTGTATCAGAAGGCTAAATATCTGGGAGATGCAGTATTCCGGAGGGGACTACAGGCGGAATAGGGCCTTGAAGGGGGTGAGTGGGGAGTTAAAGGACGCTGCTGATCCTGGTAATCTGAGGAACGACTCCAATTGAGACATTTCCAACCACGAGAGATTGGAAGATCTCGCCAATTCCAGTAGTTTTTGGTGGGACGGGATAGGTGCCTCTCCCAACATATCACACATGCGGAGATCCTCATGTATCGAGTGGCCCAGGAACCTGGTTTTGGCAAATGTTGGCTGGAAATTTAGGTTATGGAAGAGAGGCGTGAGAGGGCTCAAGGGAGGGGACAGTATCCTATGTTTAATGAGAGACCTCCATAACTTCAGGGTTTGGGCCAGAAACAGCTTTTGAGGTTAAATTTCGATGTGTTGGGAAGAGATTCATGGCAGTACCTTTATAGGAATCGGGGAGCTATACTGCTCTAGCCGGACCCATTGCTTGGTATGTAGGTGGTACTGCCAGTCGAGGGTGCGCACTAGGATGGCTGCTTGGTGGCACAGCTTAAAGTCTGGGAGCCCCACCCCTCCCGCCGATTTAGGTCTAGTCAAGAATCGCCAGCCAATAAGTGGCCTAGCTGTGCCCCATACGAAACACATGAGTGCTGATCTGATTGGTTTGAAGAACGATGAGGGGGGGATGATCGGGACTCCCTGAAAGATATATAGGAATCGGGGTAATATGTCCATTTTTATCACATTGATGCGACCAAACCAGGACAACTGTTTCCTATTGTTAAGGAGGTCGCACTGGTTTCGGATGCCATCTTGACTACTGTCCGCCATCTTAGATAAAGAGGCCACCTTGGGGGGGGGGGTATGCTTCCCTCTTAGAAGCAATAGGGTTAAATGTTTTAATTCAGCTATTTTTCTCATTTAAACTGTTGTTTGACTTTTCACAATATCCTTGGCATTTCTTACCGTCCTTCGGGCCTCTGTATTCTTGTTATTTATTTTGGTTATGAAGAAGCTTCTAGGAGCCATTGTGTAGTATAAACAATATCTGTGTACAAGGTCTCTGAGAACTGAGCACAATTAATTAACTTTCTTTTCCCAGAATTTGTTGATGACCAATAGCTTTGCAGTGTACTATTCACGCCCCTTTGATGATTCTTCTGTTTGTTATATATTATGCATTTTGATTATTAAAGGGGAGAAGATCTGACTAAGAGATTGACGTGTATGTCTTGGTCTGTATGTTCAATCATGAAAGGGTTAATTAGGACTCACCTTACAAAAGTCAAGAGGGCTGTTGGGGCCCTGCATAAAAATCCCTAACACTATTGTACCCAGTAAGTTCCTTCATTGTGCGTTCCAGTAGTGGTAGATAGATGATGGCATACAATCTCGATAGGTCTGTTGGGACTTGGACACCTAAGTATTTGATTGATGCATGGCGCCAACAGAAGGAGAAACTAGTTCTGATCAGCTAGATATCATCCGACGACAGGGATATGTTCAACATCTCTGACTTGCTAAAGTTAATTTTTAAATTACTCAGTTGACTATATCTTTTAAATTCCATGATGGGGGATGGGAGAGAAATCCAGGCTTGGGATATATAGAGCATAAGGTCATCGGCAAAGAGGGACAGTTTGTATTGGAGCTGGCCTACCTATATACCCTTGATGTTTGGGTTATTTATAATAGCTGTAGCCAGGGGTTCCTTGAAAATCACCCCTGACGGGTTCCGTTTCTGATGTGTATAGGCTGCGAGAAGAACCCATTTGCCCTGACTCTGGCTGTGGGGCTGTTAAATAAGGCGAGGATCTTCCCCATAAATTTTGGGCCCAGCCCAAGTAGTTTAAGCGCGGCGGTCATGAAACCCCAATGTACCCTGTCGAAAGCCTTATCTGCATCGATTGAGAGGAGGAAGGAGGGAATAGATCTTTTCTGTGCCTGTTTCATGAGGAGGAATGTCTTGTTTAAGTTGTCCCTTGCTTCTTTGCCCCTCACAAACCCTAGTTGGTCGGTGCTTACTAATTTTGGGAGGTACTGGGCCTGGCGATCCGCCAAGATTTCGGAGTATAGCTTCAGGTCTACATTTAAAAGGGAAATGGGCCAATAGCTCACGGGTGATAAGAGGTCCTTTTCCGGCTTTAAAAGAACACTGATATTTGCCTCTAAGGACTGAGGATGAAATGCTGAAGAGTGGGGAATAGAGTTGAAGACTCTTGTCAGAAATGGAGCCAGGGACTCCCTGAATAATTTATAAAATGGCGACAAGAAGCCGTTGGGGCCTGGGCTCTTCCCCGCGGGGGTGTTCCTAATTGCCTTAGATATTTCCTACTCACTGAGATCCGCTTCCAACGCCTCAACCTTGTCCTCCTCCAGTGGAGGCAAAGCTGTGTCTCTCATATAGGTGTCTATCTGCCTTGTCAGCAAGATTGGATCTAAATCAGTGAGTGGGCCTCTAATTTTGTACAGTTGGGTATAGTATTTACCAAATTCTGCGCTAATTTTGGCCGGGATGTATGTTTCTTTCCCTTCTGAGGTCCTAATTTTGGGGATGTGTGCTGTTACCACCTGTGGGTGGAGGAGTCTGGCCAGCTGGCGGCCACATTTGTTAGCATGTTCATAGATTCGACTTTTGAATTGCATGCGCTGGGAGAGTGATTTGCAGTCTAATAGGGCTCTGATGTCATCTCTCACTATTACTAGATCTGCCAGAACCTCCGGGGACCGAGTTGTTTTATGTCTTTGCTCAAGAGAGTGTAGTTCCTGTAACAGTGAGGTGAGTTTAGCTGCATTTTCTTTTTTAAATCGAACCCCATGTTCGGTGAAGCGACTGGTAGCTCACATTTAAGAGCTTCCCACTTCATAGGCATAACCTCGGGACGGAGGTCGGGTGATCCTAAATTGGATTCAAGAGTATGTTTGATCTCCTGTATACAGAGGGCGTCCTTAAGCAAGTAATCGTTAAGACGCCAAGCCCATGGTCGTTTGGCAATATTAGGGATAGTGACTGTCACATATATTGGCGCATGATCGGAAATCACAATGTTCCCTATTGATGCTGTCGGCTCCCACGTTAACGCTCTGTGCTGAATGAGAAAGAAATCTATACGACTATAAGAGTCATGTGCTGAGGAATAATATGTATAGTCTCTGTCCCTAGGGTGAAGGATTCCCCAAACATCAATCAACTGGAGGTTGTGTATGTCCTTTCTAAAGGAGCCCAGCTGTTGCAGGGAGACCTGGCTTTTTCCCAAGTAATACATTCAAAGGGAAGTTGAAGTCCCCTCCCAACATTAGCATCCCCTCAGTAAACCCCGCTAGTTCCTGCAGAATTTTCCTACAGGCTGTAATTGGGGAATGATTGGGTAAGTACAGATTTGCCAGGGTAAAAACCTGATTGAATATTTGCATTTTAACAAAGGCGTATCTGCCTGCCTCATCTATCACCTTACCCAGGACCGTATGTGGGAGGGAGCGATGAACCGCAATGGAGATGCCCTTGGAGCGTGATTCGGGATTAGAGCTACGGAACCAGGTGGTGAAGTAACTATCTTTAATCATCAGGTAGTGGCCGGTTTTGAAATGAGTCTCTTGTAAAAATAAAATTTTTACCCCCTGTCACTCGGTTAAGGGAGACGGTGGAGGAGACAAGGTAAATACAACCACTTATACTTTAGAGCAAACAAAGTGCAAAAGCTTAATAATAGCTTAAATCTAAGTCCAAAAGCGGAGGTGCCCTAGACTGGGCCCAACCCTCCGCTCAAGTGGGGCAGTGGAAACTACAAGCACAGTCTAGCTGTGCATGCTACCCCAGGTGGAGAGAGGTCTAACTATCAGACGATCCCACGTCTAAGGGTCCTGTGACTTAATCAATCTAACTGACTGTTTGTCAACATGTGTAACCCAGCATATTATTAAGTTAAAACAACTTGTACATTTAACTGTTGATAGTTTGATAAGAAAAACAATCCACACATGGTAAAAGATACTCCTGCTGGAGAACAAGAAATCAGATGCTATGAGGAGCTCCTTGCTTGCTCTTAAAGGTTATTCAAGTGCCTCCGCTGACGCCGAGGCCCTGGGGCTGTTTCCCACTCCTCCCCCTGGGGCTCGTTGGGGGAGCGGGGGCTGTGCCCGGGGTACCGGGCTAGGCAAGGTCGGCCACTCCGGGATTTCCGGGGCCGGGATGTTGAGGGACCTTGCCACCAAAGGTATGTAATCTGGGTGGCGTATAATGTGCTTATTTCCACCATGGCGGATCTGGAGCTTAAATGGGAAGCCCCAGGTGTAAGGAATATAGCGTTGTTTCAGGACCTCTAGTAGGGGCCGCAGGGCCTTCCTTTTGAGGAGAGTCAGTCTGGATAGATCCGGTAAGTTGTTCCTTGGAATGATATCCGGTCTAGAGAGCGGGCCTTATTTATTATAGCATCCATCAGCTAATACCGGTGGACCCGGCAAATTACATCTCTGGGCGGATCAGTAGAAGAGGGGCGAGGTTGTAGAGCTCGGTGGGCTCTGTCGAGCTCCAATGGTATATCTTCTGATACCTCTAGTACTGAGTTAAAGAGAGAATATAATGCCCCGTGCAGGTGGGCAGACTCCACCGATTCTGGGAGACCTCGTACTCGGATGTTATTCCTTCTGCCCCTGTTTTCTGCATCGTCCAGTTGGTCAGACAGGTGTTGTAGTTCGTATGTGTGCGTTGCCAGTAGCGCTGCATGGGAATCTGCCCTCACTTGTATTATTATCTGAGCAACCTGGGTCGCTTCTGTTCTGGCTCGTAGTTGCTGTACCTCCTCCCTCAGGATGGACACCTCTGCACTGTAAGATTGTACAAGGTGAGACACGTAACACTCCATGTCTTCCCTGGTGGGTATTGCTTTTAGGTGTGCTTTAAAGTTGCGCAGTTCGGCCAGGCCCTCCATGACCTGTGTCAGTATTGTAGCTTGATGAGATGGAGACATAAAAACTGCAGAAGGTGGTGATAATTGTGGGGTGGCGATCCTCTCCAGAGATTGCGTGGCCACAAATATCTGTGGTGAGATGATGGGAGAATGTAAAAATGGTACCTGTGCTTCGGAAGTCGCCGACACATGTGCCGGGATCTGTGACATCTGCAGAGATGAAGCTGGTATGCCGGACAGCTGCATGTCTGGTGAGAGCGGCTTGTGCAGCACTCCCAATTCCTCCCCATTGTCAGGAAGCTCTTTTCCCTGCGGCTCAGGTGGTGTCGAAGGCTGGGTGGCGTTGCACATTCCAGGGTGGCCAGAACTAACTACCATGCCACCTGCGGTTATCTGTTAGGCCTTCACGGACAACTGCTGCAATGTTGGGCTCTCCATGAGGGCAGAGTAATGTACCTCGGCTTGTACCTGGAGGCTATTTCTGGGGGTCATCTTGTGTGTGAAGGGCCCCTCTGTCTGTCCTCTCCCGGGCATTGATACAGGAAACTCCTTCGTGGGGGAAAGGGAGGCCCTTCCTGCAGAAACCTCCATCCCCTGTCTAGGGGGTCCCCCTGTTCTTCCCTCTGCCATACCTTAATTGCCCTGAATCCCCGGGATGGGTTTGGGAGAGGCAGCTGCTCCTGATGTCTCCGGCACGCTGCGATCCTGTTCCTCGCCGGGGCGCACCACGTGGACGGCAAGTGTCTCCCCTACAGGCCGCGTGCTCCCGGACGGCAGCACTGCCGCTTCCAGCTTCCCCCACTCTGCTCCTCCAGTGTTCAGCTTCGGAGTGCAGAGTGTACTCTCGGGCATACTGCCGCTGCTATGTGTCCGAGGAGAGGAGGATGCCGGGGCTCCCTGTGTGGCGTGCGCACCATGCTCATCGCCGCCATATTGGCGCCAGAGGCCCTCGTGTGAAGGGCCCCTCTGTCTGTCCTCTCCCGGGCATTGATGCAGGAAACTCCTTCGTGGGGGGAGGGGAGGCCCTTCCTGCAGAAACCTCCATCCGCTGTCTAGGGGGTCCCCCTGTTCTTCCCTCTGCCATACCTTTATTGCCCTGAATCCCCGGGATGGGTTTGGGAGAGGCAGCTGCTCCTGATGTCTCCGGCACGCTGCGATCCTGTTCCTCGCCTGTACTCTTGGGCATACTGCCGCTGCTATGTGTCCGAGGAGAGGAGGATGCCGGGGCTCCCTGTGTGGCGTGCGCGCCACGCTCATCGCCGCCATATTGGCGCCAGAGGCCCTCGTGGAAGCTGTGTGACAGAGAGACAGAAAGCGGCTGATGCCTCATGCCGAGACTCTCGATGGTGGTGCCGGGGGGTTCTGTGAGTCTTTCCTCTTTCTTGGGCCCATGTGTGGGTGGATCGTGGTGCTGGGTGACACTTGGGGCACAGGAAAACCCGGTGGTGAGCAGGAGCTAGGGAAAAACGTGTCTGCTCGCCTCCATAGCCAGGCCACTCCCCCCAAAAAGACACTTTTAATCCCTTTTTACCTTAAAGATTGTCTTTTTACCATCATATTCTAGGGACCCCATGTAATTAACAAGTAAACGATTAAAAGGACAGGGAGGTAATTTTTTCAATAATTTTGTAAACTATTATTTATACTACGTCCAATCACTTGTCCAAATTTTTGACACCATATTTACCCTTGATGCATGATCCCTTGAAGAGCCATCACTTGTAACAAACATTGTAACGAATGAGGTCTCTAAGTACATTAGACTGATGAAGATTTCTCTCCGAGCCCAAAATGCACTTTATTTTCACTTATGTTTTAATAAATAAAAGTAGTGTCACCTCAACTACCAAGTCTGAAGATTATCCAATGCCATTGACCCACGGAGAAAGTTTCTGTAATAGATGCCCAGATAAGTAAAATTAAAAAACAAAGACAAAAGACAAAAAAAATAATAATAAGCACTTGGATAGCACGAAATGAGCCGTCACCTTCAGCTGCCTCCTGCTCTATTCCTTCCCTCTTGTGACAAATATTTTTATTGATGCACAAAATAAAGATTTTAAGGAATGGTGAGTGGCAACTGTTTTGCTATATCAATTTTCAGGTTAGAGCACCACTGTATCCTAAATTGGTCGTGCACCCCTCATATTTTTATCCCATGGAGAATTGTAAATAGTTTCCTCCAGTTAATTTACAACTTGACAGTGCCCATTATTGTTGTTTCTTATGCCTTTAAAATTAGGATACACTTATTACATGGGAATTCCACCATCTTCTCTATGTTCTATGTATCAACTGAAAATCCTTTGCTCTTACAGGCTTGTGGCAGGTCTCCATGGATAACCGCTCGTGTGTAGAGTTCCAGACTACTACCAATAAGTTTGTAATTATTACCGTTTTTTCGTCGATATACTCTATCGGAGTCTTGGTGAATTTGCTTATTTTTACTGTGATTTGTTTCGATATTCGGCTTCACTCCCCAATGTACTTCTTCCTCTGTAACTTATCCTTCATAGACATCTGCTACACCACAGTCATCATCCCAAAGCTTCTCCATATAGTGCACTCAGGGATGAAGTCCTTGTCCTTCAAGCAATGCTTCACGTCGTCATCTAGGTCTGCGCCTTCCTGAATTCTTTATACATGATCAGTCCTCTCTTATCACTGCCCTTCCAGGAGGCCATTACTGTTCATCACTTATTCTGTCATGCTGTGGATGTAGTCAATGCTTTCCATGGGGGTTCTCCAAAGTTCACCATTGTAATCTATGTAGAGTTTGTGCTGTTTGGAGTTGGTCCAAAAGAAGGAAAACCTTCTCCACCTGCCTGTCCCATCTCATTGTCATGATGATTTACTACTCCACAGGTTGCTTGGTGTACATGACACCATCATCATACCAAACAGTGAAACTCAGTCAGAGCTTTTCAACCTTCTATAACATAGTAGTTCCCATGCTCAATCCTGTCATTTACAGTCTACGTAACAGGGAAATTTAGAGAGCTTGTCGAAGGTTCATGAAGACCAAGTAAAGTATCGCTTGTGTATTTTACAAAAGAAGAAAAAACTAAGGATACAGCTCTCCTTTGGGAGGATATGTCCAGGACTGAAAAATAGGAGGTGCTGGTTTTCTCCAATTAGTTATGAAGAAAGGAAAGGTTCTGCTCCAGCATGACCATCTTGAGAGCTTTATTCCATGTAGAGTTGGCACGTTTCGGATGGAACATTGTCCTTATTAGTAATTAGACATAATTTAGAAAAGGCATAAGCGGATGTGGTATCACAGAAAAAAAGGAGAAAATGTAGTAATATATATATAATAGTCTGAATACCAGTATTTATAAATGCAAATACAAGTATAGATTCAAGAATGTATCATATTGGGACACATCACAAAATCAATTATCAGTATAACAAATAGATTTTGAGATTGAGACATTTAGGAGAACTTGTGTTGAGGGTGCGTCCACATGTTCAGTTTTTCAGATGCAGTTTTTGATGCCCAAACCAGGAGTGGAGTAAAAATAGCGGAGGAGTAACAGTTCTCAATGATAATGCCTTACCCATGAGCCATACCTGCTTTTGGCTTCAAAAATTGCATCTAAAAAACTGAAGGTGTGGCTGCACCCCAAGAGTCATGATATAGAATCCCTCACAGGTTGACCTTTCTGATACTTTGAACTAGCATAGATTCAATTGATGACAAAAGTAGATTTCAAAATGTCTGGACATTCTCGACATTCTCTTATTGCTTATCGAGTTGGGATCAGTGACAGCACCATCATATGTACCATGTTCCACTCTTCGTCTTATGACGAAGGTTTTTCTAAATACTCCCTCCCACCGGCGGTCCTGTAGTCCAATTCACTCTTAGTGATTATGGGTGCAATTTCCACCAGTTCTGATTTATAGACCAGATTGGTACTGGCAGAGCCTTTTGCTGTAGTCTCTGAAGGAATACTGGTCAGTCTCTATCCCTATTTTGGGAATCAATCTGGCCAAAGTTTGGCAAATTCAGGATATTTCTGAACCAGACTGGGCCTGATCCTCCTTCAGCCCACTTCAGCGAGACTGCTGTCCAGATATATAAAAGTCCACAAAATAGAGAAAAGTATTTTCACTATGACTGGAGCTCCAAGGATTCTTCTTCTCCCTCTTATTTTATATAAAACTTCGATGAACAGCACCAATCTTCAATTTCTCCTGCTGAAAGTATGTCACCATTCAGACTAGCACCATCGCACTCTCATTCTCCTCTTTTCATTGTATTGTAACTGGAAGAAAATATGCAGGCAGATGGTGTGGTACGTTCCAACAAGGTTAAAATTTATTCCAATTCATCATACTCACAAAAAAAAGCCATTAAAAATGCGCATATCTCAAATTCACATAACGGGACGCTAGCTTTCTATCCGCCCTAGATATATAAAAGATCGCTGTTGCACTTTTTGAAAATGGCGCTAACCAAATGCACCTTCTGGATAAATGAAAAATGAAATGGTAAACAATATTGGGGCTTATTTACTAAGGGTCCCACGGTTGCATTTCCGTTGGGTTCTCCAGCATTTTCGGGGATCGCGCCACTTGGACAGGTATTTAGCAGGCGATTGTGTCTCACGCAATCAGATTTTGTCGCAATCGCGCCAGCTTTCATGCGACACAAATTGGGGGGCGGACCGTTGGACGATTCGACGGATTCTGACAAACCGCAGGATTTGGTCGCAAGACCAATCACTTACATACATCAGGAGAAAGATGGTTAACCTGATCGGGGAAGCAACACATTAAGGAAATCGGGTGCACAATCTAAGTGAATCGCGGCAGAGTTCATTATCATCAGACATTCCGGATCGGGGATCGCGTAGGGACCGGGTAAGTAAATGTGCCCCATTATGTGCATATCTACCGCCTCAAGGTCTTATAATAAGTTTCATTCTCTATGGCATCACTGGATCATGTTTAGACAGTCTGAAGCATATAGTCATACTAATGACATCTGGAGATTGACCAGGAACATATTGGGGCACATTTACTTACCCGCCCCTTCGCGATCCCCGATGTGCATTGTCTGATGAGTATTCGGAGCTGCCCCGATTCCCTAAGATCGTGCGTCCAATTTCCTGCATGTGTCGCTTCCCCGCTGAGATGTGCTGGAGTTCACCTTCTTCTTCCCGGTGTATGTGAGTGCATGGCTTGCGACACAATTTGAATTTTAAATTCCGCGGTTTGTCCGAATCAGTCGGGTTGTCCGACGGCCATGCCCCTCGATTTGTGTCACATGAAAGCCAGCCGATGCACCAAAATCCGATCGCGTGCACCAAAAACCCCTGTGCAATTCGGTGCAAATTGGAAAAATTCAGGAAACCCGACAGAAATGTGTTCCACGTACTCTTAGTAAATGAGCCCCATTGTGTAACGATAAGCAATAGTTCAGATGATTAGTTGGGTGAGGACAGTGGTGTATCACCTTCTACGTGCTACTAGTTTACCCTTATTATTATTATTATTATTATTCATTTCCTATGTACAGTATATGCGTTTTATACTTGTTGTGTCTTCCTTTTTCTGCATATGAAAATATAAAATAAAAAATAATATTACTAACCCTATGAAGATTGTTTTTTTTTAAAGTAACTAAGTACATTTTCTGGATTCTGTAGGGAGCTCTTCACATCACTCCAGCAGCTTCAAAGATTTGGAATGGATTGAAGGGTCTTAAAATGTTTTTAATGGTAAGTTTAAAAAAAAAAAAAACACATGTTATCAGGAACTTTAATACAAAACATAACATTTTCAGAATATTACAAACAGTATTTTATGAAAATCGCTTTAATCCAATAAAATGACAATTTCGGTAAGTTTTTGCTAAGTTTTATGCATCTTAGTTTTTTTTAATTATTATTATGTTTAGAAAATATTTTTTTCAAAATGCAAAATGTGATTCATTCAATTTCATTCTTATCTGAGGGAGGAAAAGCTTATCCTGCCGGCGGTAATATTATGCCAGAAATTATAGAATGTAATTATATTCCTGTTTGTGTATAAAAGAACAACTAGAGACGTCTCCTCTCCCAGTGATGAGTTTTCTGTAGGAATCCGTAATTTTAAATAACCCAACTCTCTAATGAATATGAGGATGTTTTTTTTCAGTTAAAACACGATTGAGAAATTATCCTAATCACATTCCAGGAGGACTGCGGAAGAAAAACTTGTAGAATTATAATAGAAACTTGGTAGAATTTAAATAATAAATGAGACTTACTTAGATCATATGTCATAAATACTTTTATATATTGTAAGTGTTACTTTATTTTTTTGACCTGGTTTTATTTCTATATTACCACTAAGCCTTATCACACTTGAGGCATGTAAGACACTGAAATTTTGTACCGTATTTTCCGGCCATTAGGTGCACCGGAATATAAGGCGCATTATGTCCATGGGCCTTATATATGTATAATTCCATATATAAGGCGCATCGGACATAAGGCGCAGGGTCTGGGCGTGGCGGAGTGTCCAGGGGCGGAGCGAAGACCCGACGACGAGACGCGATGCGACGCCAAGACGCGGAACGCGGGAAGGTAGCGGAGGTGGAGAATGGCATACTTACATATGTCCCCCGCTACCGGAGACACAGATCTCCAGCGGGAACTGCAGACCGACGCGGCAGAAGTTTGTTCGTGCCGCGTGGTCTGCAGTTCCCGCTGGAATCTGCTGTCTCCGTAGCGGGGACCTATGTAAGTAGGCCTGCTGCCCTCCTATAGGGCGCCCTCCTATGGGCGCATACACCGGACTATAAGGCACACTTTGGATTTCCACGGATCCGGCTTTATGTGCGCCTTATAGTCCGGAAAATACGGTTACTTATTGAATTTTTTTCACCAATCGGCTCCTCGCTCCAATAATTGGCGCCTTCTCCGTTTAAGTCCCCGCCCCTCCCTTGTCCCCTTGCCGATCTTTTGTGCTTCTATGCTGTCCCATAAAGGTGTGTCCCATACTCCTGCAATAAAACTGTTCCCTGTGCCCCTCCTTACCCTCGTTGTCTGTGTCCGATATCACTTCTCTGCTGCCCACCCTGACCTCCTGCTCTGCCTCGACATTGAACCAGTGCACCTCTCTCGACCTGTCCCCGACCACGATTCTGCGGGGGCTTATTACACCATGCTCCTTGCACTTGAACTAATGCCAATGCAGTTGATCACGAAAGTTTAGTGGCCTTCTTCATCAGTCTCCTTTCCGGGATGGCCCTGGCTGGCTACACCTCTCTGGGACAGAATGACCCGGTCACAGCCAATATTGTGACAGGAACGACACGGTCTTTGCCAATATCACCGCACGACCTTCTGCTCTGCCTCTGATTTTGAATTTGTGCTGCCTTTCTCGCCTCCTGTCCATCCCAACCACGATTCTGCCTCAAAGCTCTGTAACTCCTGGTCTTGGTGGCCACCGCAGACAAGTCGCGACTGTGTACCACACTGCAGCAAGTCAACCTGCTTTGCAGCGGTCTTTTGTGTGAAAACCAGTACACTTAGACTCTGTTCCCAGGTGTCAGCTTACATCTTTCGTCTTTGGTGGTCCAGTGGGTCCACTACCCCTGAATCCTGACATGGCATTGCCTCAGGATGTCATAAACACTTGATGGATGCAATTCCCTGTCTGGGGCCCACACCAATCTGAAGTATTTTAAAAATACACAAAAAAAACAGGTCCTTGTTATGTAAGTAACTGATGTAATCGGCGCCACTGGGAAATTCCTTTTGATGTCATTATTTTTATTCAGTTTGATCTATAATATAAAGCCAATTTAAAGGATCCATTTACATTACACGACATGCGGGGTGACGACTTTTGTTATGTTTAGATTTATATAATTATAATATAAGATGTTAAGAGCTGTGGATGATTCTATTCCTCAAAATGTAATAAATGACGTTATGGGCATTGGGATTACCCTTACCTCCAGCTGAAGACCCCTTCCCTCCATGGAGCAGAACTCAATACATTTTGGGAAAACTCAATGGATCTTTTGAGATTCTTTATTTATTTGACTGTGGTCACACTTGAGGGAAGGACAATCACATTGGAAAAACTATGTGCCTCAAATTTTCTTTTCTTGCAGAATTTCTTGTCGTATCTCATGGACAACCCCATGTACATTACATTCACATTCTGCCGTTCTCCTCAAAAACAAAGAGAAGCGGCTGAATCTCTGGGCTTTTTCAACTTTATATATCACAGGAATCTTTCTGAATTTGGTTGTTATGCGATGATTTGTCTCAATGCCCATCTACACTCTCCATGTATGTCTTCTTCTGTAACTTGTCCTCCATAGACATCTGCTACACCACAGTCGTTATCCCTAATCTCCTCTACATCACCTATCTGGTGACCTGTCTGTCACCCGGTGCTTCTCCCAGATGTTCTTCTTTATTTTTGTTCATTGCCGGTTATTCTGCTCTTTGTGATGGGGGTTTGACCGATACGTCGCCATTTGTCATCCTTTTCTTATCACCAAATGTTTCAAAGAAACAAATGTATCCTGACTGTAGTCATCATCTGGAGCGCCTTTCTCTAAATTCTTCTTACTCCGAGATCTCTCTTAACATGTCCTTCAATAAAGTTTAGTATTCATAATTTGTTCTGCGAGGCCATAGTGTATTTAACCATCATGTGGCGGCTCTCGGGAGTTCACCCTTATAGTCTATGTAAGTTTGGTGCTGCTTGGATTTTCCCATTTTTTGCAACTTTCTATCATACGTATGTAATATCCGTGGTTATTCTCCACATGAAGTCAAAAGAAGAAGGAGGAAACCCCTCCACTGTCTTGTCCCATCTCACGTTATGGCCATTTATTACTCTGTAAGTTCCGTGTGTATCTGATGCCCTTTTCAGGGCACACGGAATCCTGAAGCAGATCCTTCAGTGTTTATTGATTATTGTTCCCACAATCAATCCGATCATTTATAGTCTACGCACACAAGAAATCATCACTGCTTGTCAAACTAATGAAGATCTCTGAGATATCAGTGACGACAGCATAGCTCGTATGAAGAAAAAAGGACTCTGTCATTTATCCCACTAAAACACAAGACTTTCCAGGTAGGGGAAAGGGAAATGTGCATTATAGAATTTGCTTTCCTAGGTGAATTTCCTCCAAAGTAATCTAAAAATGTACCGAGACTAGTTATATTTTGATTACAATTAGTTACTTTATGCCTAAAGGGGGGATATTACTTTAGATGTCCCTTTTTTGGACCCTTGCTCCTGGAAACAGGGCTTTAGTGTCAAAGTACAGATAGAAATCACATCTGCAACATCCCCACCGGGGCTAGCCTTTTCTTGGGGCTGGTCAGCGGAGCCCGCAGTACCTGAGTGGGCTGGCGGTTCGGCCTAAGCACCTTGTGTCACGGTGCTTGGTATGGGAACCAGAGGGCTGTCCACAGCCTGGCAGGATACCGGCAGGGTGGTGTTGGCAGAATGAGAGGAGAGACTGCTATACGGATCTCCCTGGGGCAACCCTTTGGTGTCTATAGTATAGTCTCTGGTTGGGGACAGGGTGCCATGATGGTGACAGCTGTAATAGCAGGGACGCAACGAGGCAGACTTTGAACAAAAATACTTACAGTTCTTTTATTGAACCGACTGAACATTAGCAACGTGCCTTGACAAAATGGTGAATGCTGGAGATGCATGTGTGGGAGCCACAGGATGTAGATCATCAGCCTGGATGCAATGAAGGCTGGAAGATAGCTGTTCATAGAAGATGCTTCAGCTTGTCCTGGTTGCTTAGATTCATAGTGATGATACCCATTTCCTCTCACTAACTAACTCACTACACTCTTCAGCAGGAGCTGGGCTCACCTGCTCTGGTCTGTCTCCTGTCTACCTAGACTAGACACTGAATCTAGAGTTTCCTGACCAGGGGTTTTGTTACTCCCACCGGTCAGGGTGGGCTTCTCCTCCAATTCATCTCAGCTCACAGATACATTAGATAACACATGTGATTGGATGACACATCTTACATCACATAAAAACACTTAACTCCTCCTTACCAGGCGATCTACCGCTGAGGCTCTCAGTCTGTTTTGTGACATGCTGTGGTTGATCAGCTACATCTGCAAGACATGGTCGTGGGAACATTTCGCAACAACCTCTCTGCCTTGCACTCGGTGAGGTGTTGCACACCTTCAACAACACTCAAGCCTAAAGTCATCTGAAGGTGAATTCTCAAACATGACACCAAAGCTTGATTTTAGATCTATAGAACTGAAGATAGGGAGCGTCTTCAGCTTTATAAGTGACTTAACTCAAATATGATCATTTCCCATGATTTTGGAGAGATTTATTTTTATAGCTATACAAAGCAGAAGCTTGACTGTCCTGTTGACAAATGGGCCCTGAGTAACAGTTTGGATTGGAAGGAGATCCCATTAAGGCTGCTAACCCACTAACTGCAACCCTAACCCTGTAACCTAACCCCAACTGTAACTGCCTTTTTGCCCATACATGGAATAGATACAGAAAAATCCTAAAATTACAATACAAGTTTGTGCATTGTTGATGCAGCCACCCATCTAAATCAAAAGCATCAAAATCCAAATATGCAAAAAAATGGTACCAATAAAAACAACATCTAATTCTGCAAAAAACAGACCCCCACATGGTTACATCACAAAAAGAAATATTTTATGGATCTTGGAAAGGATGAAAGGCTTCCCAAATGACAAAAAAACTGATTTAGGTATCTCTGCAATTGTACAACATGGACATATTGGGGCAGATTTACTTACCCGCCCATTCGGCGATCCCGCGGCGCCTTCTCTGCGCTGGATTCGGGCCGGCCAGGATTAGGATGGTAGTTCTCCGCCGTCCCCAGGTGGCGCTGCTGCGCTGAAAAGCATCTGAACGCACTTCAATACACCGAGCTGGACCAAGTGAAGTTTTCAAATGCGCCGGTTTTTCCGAATACGTTGGGTTTTTTGTTCGGCCACCCCCCGCTTTCCGTCGCGCGCATGCCGGCGCCGATGCGCCACAAATCCGATCGCGTGCGCCAAAATCCTGGGGCAATACAGGGAAAATCGGCGCAAAACGGAAATTCGGGTAACACGTCGGGAAACGACGAATCGGGCCCAGTAATGACCCCCTTGAAGCCATTCACTATGCCCGTGAACCGCACTTTCGTCGGGCATACCGACGATTTACGTTTTGCGCCACCTGGACAAGGAATTTTCAAAGGGATTTTGTCAGACGCAATCGGATTTGGTGCAATCGTGCCAGCTTTCATGCGACACAACATCGGAGAATGGCTGTCAAATCTGACGGATCGGAACAAACTCTCAGGATTTAACTTCAAAATTGTGGTTCGCAAAACCAAGCACTTATAGCACACGGGAAGAAAAGGTGAACTCCGGTGCCCCAGCGGGGAAGCTGAACCTGCGAATGGGCGCACATCTTCCATGATCGCGTCAGATTCATCCTCGTCGACAGTCGATCGTGGATCAGCCAGGACCATGTAAATAAATGGTGCCCTTTTGTTATTTATGCTCTACAACAAAATTTCATGTAAAGCCAGTAACAGAATTGCATTTTTTCCTCTGCATTAAGGTAAACATTTTCCTGAAAAGTTACATTCCCAAATGGGGTCATAAATCTAGAACTGTTCCACACACAAAAACAAGCTCTAATGTTCTGAATCCTAATATTCTACAATACATCCCACATTACGCTCTAGATTGATGACAAGGGGAAATCAAAAAACTGGGGTTTAAAAAATAACCCAGAAAACTGTGAGAAGCAGATATCTCATGTATTGCCAGGCATGAAATCACTGATTCTCTTCACAAAGTATGTGGAGACGAACCGGACGGATATTCCTGCCAAACTACACAACCAGAGCCAAACCTTGAATCTCCACCAGCCTTGGACCGGCTGTAGATTTCAATTGGGTCCCCTAGTGTGCACCGGCATCGCCAGAGGTCAGGACCAGACACGCCGGAACCATTCATATCCTCCTAAATTATTTATAATGACTAAATTAAGGGCCGTTTTCTTAGGCCCTCTATTGTAGAGATCCCTTATTATACCGGAAGAACTACATTTTGGCCAGGCCAATACAAAGGCCAGAGAGATGAACAAGAGTTAAAGATTCAAATGTTTATGTAATTCCTAAATTTTAATTAAATACATAGGGGAATGAAATAATAATCATAATACAATGTCTCAGTGTATGAGGACTGCAGGGAGACTCTATCCGGTGGAAACCACATGTCCCAGGTACTACAATTTCAAGAGAACCCGTCATCAAGAATAACCCCCCTAACTAAATATTGTCATAAACTGCCATTGAGGCATGCCTCTATCCCTTCATTGTCCTCTACATGCTGTAACTAAGCATGAGTCCTAACTGTATGCAATGACCTGTGAAATGTCCAATGAAGCCTAGCTATTCGTGCTGTCCCATCTTTAGTCATGAGTGGAGGCACAGCCACACCTCCCCAGTGCATGGCTGACGCCGATAATGACTTTGAAGGACTGTATAGATGTTCTTCCTGGTGCTGGTGGCCCGCCCCCTCAGCCTGTGTGTGTATGTAGAGATCACAGCTCCAGCAGCCTGTTACAGCAGACATTCTCAGATTCATGTTAGCGAAGCTGTGTCTCTCACCTGTTTTAGAGGATTCAACTGTCCAGTGCAGATCAAGCACACCCGCATGCTTTACTATCACATTACACACAGCAGAGCAGGGAAGGAGGGGGGGTTAACAGGGGTGACATCACTGCCTCTGTACCATGTGACCAGCCTCTATTACATGATAAAGAATAGAATGATTTTTATAATGTATTATGTTGAATACCTAGATAAGGGCTGGTGATGGGATCCTTGTGAGCTGCTCCAACAGGTTAGTGGTGCCAGACTAGTGGCAGAGACCTGATCAGGTGTCCTATAAGAGCTTACTCCGCCCCCCTGGAATATCATAGCTTGTAATGTACCTCGTGTGTGCCCCTACTGGTAATGTTACTGTGTTGCTCCATTACTGGATGTTACTGTGTGCGGTGTTACGGTATGTTTACTGTGTGCTCCAATACTAGTTTTACGTTTGCTCTGTGTTACTGGTATGTTACTGTGTGCTCCATTATTGTATGTTACTGTGTGCTCCATTACTATAGTTATGTTCTGTACGTACACGGTGGCTTCATTACTGGTATGTTACTGTGTGCTCCATACTGGTAGTTTACTGTGTGCTCCGTTACTGGTTGTTACCTGTGTGCTCCATTACTGGGTAGGTTACTGTGTGCTCCATTACTGGTAGGCTTCTACTGGTTTGTGTGCTCTCTTTACTGGTATGTTACTGTGTGCTCCATTATGTTAGGTTACTGTGGCTACATCACTGGTATGTTACTGTTTTTCTCAGTTACTGGTGTGTTACTGTGTTGTATTACTGGTGTGTGTACTGTCGTGACTCGTTACTGGTATGTAACTGTGTGCTTAGTTACTGGTTTGTTACTGTTTGCTCCATTACTGGTGTGTTACTGTGTGCTCTGTTACTGGTATGTAACTGTGTCTTAGTACTGGTTTGTTATGTTGCCCATTACTGGTGTGTTACTGTGTGCTCAATTTCTGGTGGGTTACGGTTGCTCTGTTACTGGTATAGTATGTGTGCTCCGTTACCGGTGTGTACTGTGTGTTCCATTACTGTGTGTTACTGTGTGCTCCATTACGTGGTGTGTTCTGTGTGTCTCCATTACTGGTGTGTTTATCTGTGGCTCAATTTCTGGGTTTTTACTGTGTGCTGTTACTGTATATGTATGTGTGCTCCGTTACGGTGTGTTACTGTGTGTTCCATACTGTGTGTTACTGATGTGCTCCATTACTGGTGTTGTTACTGTGTGTTCTGTGCTCCATTACTGGTGTGTTACTGTGTGCTCCATTACTGGTATGTTACTGTGTGCTCCATTACTGGTATGTTACCATGTGCTGTATTACTGGTGTGTTACTGTGTGCTCCTTACTGGTATGTTACTGTGTGCTCCATTACTGGTATGTTACTGTGTGCTCCATTACTGGTGCACTACCACAGAACTTCTGGTTGGGCCTCGCAGTGCCTGGATGCTTCCTTGGGCAACACCTTAGCCTCCTTTTTTCTTTGGATCAGTAAAAATTTAAATTTTATTAAAATTGAAAAAAAGTGGCAATTCGGACATTTGGGTGCTATTTACCAATACTCTGAAAAATGTCAAACTATTTCTTGTGTAGGTGTTCATTTGATTTTTCTACCCTCACTTAAAGGGGTTGTGTAACATTTCCCTACACAAACCGTATCAATTATTTGCTGAAAGTGGACAACCCCTTTAAGTGCTTCAGGAGATAATAGTCTCCCATGTCTTGCTTCTCACTCGACTACATAATAATAAATACGTCTCTTACTTTTTCTGTTTTTAAATTAAGCAAAAAGCCAACGGTAGTCCCTTTGTACCCTAAAGATTGTCTTTTTACCATCATATACCCCATGTAATGGACAACCAAACGGTTCAAAGACAGGGAAGTAATTTTTTTCAATACTTTTATAAACTATTATTTATTATTAGAGATGAGCGAACATGCTCGTCCGAGCTGATGCTCGTTCGAGCATGCGTACTCGAAACTGCTCGTGCTCGGACGAATTACTTCGCCCGCTCGAGAAAATGGCAGCTCCCGCCGTTTTGCTTTTTGGCGGCCAAAACAGAGCCAATCACAAGCCAGGGACTCTGCACTCCCCCCATGACGTGGTACCCTTACACGTCGATAGCAGTGGTTGCTGGCCAGATCAGGTGACCCTGGGAATAGACTAGCCCTGCCCGCGCTGCTCAGATCATTCTGTGTCTGGATGCCGCTAGGAGGAGCTGCTGCTGGTCAGGGAAAGCGTTAGGGTTTCTATTAGCTTACTGTTAGGCAGGAGTGATTCTCCAAGAACCCAACGCCCTTCTTAGGGCTCAATAACGTTTATTTTTTTTTTTTTTTTTTTTGCATCTAGTACCATTTTGTGTAGGAATTAGCAGGGGGACTTGCTACCGTTGTGTGCAGCTCTTAGTGGCACACTATCCACCTCAAACACCAAAGTGGGAAATTTAGAGTAGGGTTGGATTTTCAATTAGCCCAGTCTCCATTTTCCTTTTTATTTTACGTTTATTTTGTTTTAATAACTCAGTTTCATCTCATCGTCATAGTAGTGGCTTCCATACTTGGCTAGAAAATAGCCTAGAGAATCCAAACGCTTAACGCCTACAGTAGCGTTATATATTTGATTTCTGGTTGATCTCTGGTGGCTGTCCTTGCTGCGTGCATCTACTACCAATTGTGAAATTTGTAGTGAACTTGCGACCGCTGTGTTTTGCGCTAGTGCACGCACATAGCCATTGCAAAGACCGAAGTGGAAAATTTAGTAGGGGTTGTGATTTCAATTAGGCACAGTCTGCCATTTGTCCTTTTTTATTTTACGTTTATTTTGTTTAATAACTCAGCGTCATCTCATCTGGCATAGTAGTGTGCTTTCATACTTGGCTAGAAAATAGCCATAGGAGAATCCAAACGCTTACGCCTACAGTAGCGTTATATATTTGATTTCTGGTTGATCTGCTGGTTGGCTGTCTTGCTTGACAGTGCATCTACTAGCCATTGTCAGCAATTTGTAGTGAGACTTGCGACGCTGATGTGTGCGCTTAGTGACGCACATATCCATTGCAAAGACCGAATGGGAAAATTTGTACTGGGTTGGATTTCAATTAGGCACATGCTGCCATTGTCCTTTTTTATTTTACGTTTAGTTGTGTTTAATAACTCAGCGTCTCTCATCTGGCATAGTAGTTTGCTTCATACTTGGCTAGAAAATAGCCATAGGAGATCCAAACGGCTTACGCCTACGTAGCCGTTATATTTTGATTTCTGGTTGATTCTGTGGTGGCTGTACTTGCTGCAGTGCATCTACTAGGCCAATTGTCCAGCAATTTGTATGAGACTTGCGACCCGCTGTGTTTTGCGCTTAGTGACGCACATATCCATTGCAAAGACCGAAGTGGAAAATTAGTAGGGGTTGGATTTCATTAGGCATCACGTCTGCCATTGTCCTTTTTTTTACGTTTATTTTTGTTTATAAACTCAGCGTCTCTCATTCTGGCATATAGTGGTGCTTTCATACTTGGTAGAAAATCAGCCATGAGAGAATCCAAACTGCTTCGCCTACAGTAGCTTTATATATTTGATTTTCTGGTTGATCTTGCTGGTGGCTGTACCTTGCTGCAGTGCATCTACTAGCCATTGTGAGCAATTTGTAGTGAGACTTGCGACCGCTAGTGTTTTTGCGCTAGTGACGCACATATCCTTGCAAAGACCGAAGTGGGAAAATTTAGTAGGTGGATTTCAATTAGGCACAGTCTGCCTTTGTCCTTTTTTTTATTTTACGTTTTAATTTTGTTTATAACTCGGTCAGTCTCATCTGGCATAGTAGTGTGCTTTCATACTTGGCTAAATAGCCATAGGAGAATCCAAACGGCTTACGCTACAGTAGCGTTTATATTTGATTTCTGGTTGATTCTGCTGTGGCTGTACTTGCTTGCAGCTGCACTAACTAGCCAATTGTGAGCATCTTGTAGTGAGACGTTGCGACCTGCTGTGTTTTGCGCTTAGTGACGGCACATATCCATTGCAAAGCACCGATGCGTGGGAAAATTTTAGTAGGTTGGTTTCAATTAGGTCCGTCGCCCATTTGTCCTTTTTTTTATTTACGTTTATTTTTGTTTAATCAGCGTCATCTCATCTGGCTAGTATGTGCTTTCATACTTGGCTATGAAAATAGCCTAGGATATCGAAACGGGCTTACGCCTACAGTAGCGTTATATATTTGATTTCTGGTTGTATCGGCTGGTGGCTGTACTGCGTCAGTGCATCTACTAGCCAATTGTCAGCAATTTGTAGTGAGACTTGCGACCGCTTGGGGGTGCGCTTCTGACCGCACATATCCACTTGCAAAGACGAAGTTGGACAAATTTCGTAGGGGTTGGATTTCAATTAGTAGCACAGTCTGCCTATTGTCCTTTTTATTTTACGTTATTTTGTTTAAACTACGTCGGTGTCAGCTCTCTGCATATTATGTGCTTTTCAATCACTTGGCTAGAAATGCCATAGCAATAGATAGCATTTTTGGTGTATAAAACTCAAAACACAAAAAAAAAAAAACAACACCAAAAAAAGTAAAAAAAAAATTAAGCTAACCTTATACACTCTCATTTTAATAAAAAAAATGTTAAAAACCCGAGGGCTTAGGTGTAGGACGAGGGCGGGGAGTTGGGCGTCCAACTAACTACGCAAGGGGTCAAGTCCCGTGGTCCTGGCCGGGGTGAGACACCACCTGCCTTATGAGGAGAGGGAACGCCCGCAGAGCTACACTCGCGTCTGAGTTCATGTCTGAAGGTTACTGGGACTCGTGGTAGAGCATGTTGAGGCCAAACATTGCGATACGTGTATGTCCGTGGATTGCTGACACATGCTTCGAGCAATTTTCCCCATCAGTCTTCCACGCAGTCCACCCATTCACACCAATCGCCACGTCCCCTAGCCTCCCTCGCACAACCTCGCCCTCCTCTCTCGTCCTCCCCCCCATTTCTGCCCCCTCTCCAGAAACTTTGGCATTTGAAAACCGCATACCTGAGGAACTGTTTTCTTTTGGACCCTTCCACAGTCCAAACCACTTGTCCTGTGCGCTGACATTTTCCGTGCCGTGTCTCCGGAACAGATCGCAGATGTTCCCAAACATCTGCAATCTATTCTGCACTGTGTTCTTTCACTGTTTTCTTCAATTAAATGATTAAATTAAATGTTTTAATTGTATTTTTTTACTGTTCTTCACTTCTTTTTTTTTAATTAAATGCTCGTTATCGAGCAGGGCAAATACTCGTCCGAGCAACGAGCCGGTCCGAGTATGCTAATACTCGACCGAGCATCAAGCTCAGACGAGTATACTCGCTCATCACTAATTATGATCCCCATTGGGGACAGGGACTGATTTGACATGCTTTGTGCAGTGCTGCATAATCTGTGTGCGCTATATAAATAAAGAATTATTATTATTATTAGTATGATCCTTCTCTCTCTCTTGATGTATGAGAGTGGAGGAGAGTCAATAGGCCCTTAAAATAGCATCAGATGATCATTCCTGCTAAAAATCAGTACGTTTAATAAGCACAATTCTCTGGTGTGTTACTGTGTGCTCCATTACTGGTGTGTTACTGTGTGCTCAATTTCTGGTGTGTTACTGTGTGCTCTGTTACTGGTATATGTATGTGTGCTCCGTTACCGGTGTGTTACTGTGTGTTCCATTACTGTTGTGTTACTGTGTGCTCCATTACTGGTGTGTTACTGTGTGCTCCATTATCAGCGCCAAATGTGTCAACTAGTGAAGCTCCCGTGGCGAGGGCTCTTGCGGCGAGGGCTAGATCTTCAGAAGTCTGGAGGTTCTTTAAGGAAACACCGGATGACCGACGGACTGTGGTGTGCAACATTTGCCAAACCAGGCTCAGCAGGGGTTCCACCACTACTAGCTTAACTACCACCAGTATGCGCAGGCATATGAATGCTAAACACCCCACTCAGTGGCAACAAGCCCGTTCACCTCCGGCCGTGCACACCACTGCTCCTTCCCCTGTGTCAGCCCCCTGCCCAGGACCCTGGGTCCCCTTGAAAAATGCTCGAGTCTCCCATTGACTTCAATGGGGTTCGTTATTCGAGACGAGCACTCGAGCATCGGGAAAAGTTCGTCTCGAATAACGAGTACCCGAGCATTTTAGTGCTCGCTCATCTCTATTTATTTCCACTAAATTCCATTAAACATGGAGACACACTTTTCCTTTTATTACATAGAATAAGTGTCTATTTTTTGTACCCAAGTCATAATTTAAAAATAAAGACTGGGCGGTTGAACTTAAATTGTTGGTTATGTAGTTAATGGGGTTTCCATTTTGGTCCGGCTATTTCTCCTTTCAGAGAAATGAAAGTGTGCTCTGTCACATCTATATGTTAGGAATATTTAAATAAGTTTCCCACAATGCGGGACTAAAATTGGTATTGAAGTATTGTCATCTTTGATTTTGTGCAGGCCTACTTCAGTATGTTTTGTCTGTTTTTAAAATATCATAGAGCATACCAGCATTACCAAGAGTAAAATATTGAACATTGGCCCAATTTTGCTCATTTATAAGATCACAAGCTCAAATTAATAGATGTACAGTATATCTTCATCTATAATCTGCTGGAAAACCACGTTAAGTAAACACGTATTTCCCAGTAAGAGAACCGATCAACAACATTACATGACTGACAGCGCTAATGGTTTGTACATTTCCTCACATATGAGAACGTCAGTATCAGGATTCATATAGTTCATAAATCATTATGTAACAAGGGTAGGATGATTGTTAATGGGCTTGCTGTAGTTGCCATCCTTCTTAACAACAAACTCAATGGGGTTCGTTATTCGAGACGAGCACTCGAGCATCGGGAAAAGTTCGTCTCGAATAACGAGTACCCGAGCATTTTAGTGCTCGCTCATCTCTATTTATTACATATATATATACTGTATATATTGTGGTTATTTTCTTGGACACTTTTCGTTAAAAGACAAAACTAGTTAAGGCAAAAAAAATAACAATGAGCGCTTGGATATCACCTTCACCTGCCTCCTGCTTTATTCCATCCCTCCCTTAGGAAATTTTGTTATTGATGCACAAAATGAAGACTTGATTTTAAGGAATGGTCAGTGACAACTGTTTTGCTATATATTTTTTCAGGTTAGAGCAGCACCGTATCCTAAATAGGTCGTGCACCCCTCATTTTTTATCCAAAGGAGAATGGTAAATAGTTTCCTCCAGTTAATTTGCTTGACAGTGCCCATTATTGTTATTTCTTATGCCTGTAAAATTACAATACACTTATTACATGGGAATTCCACCGTCTTCGTTATGTTTGTTTCTTATTTTATATCAACTGAAAAATCCTTTGCTCTTACAGGCTTGTGACAGGTCTCCATGGATAACCGCACGTGTGTAGAGTTCCAGATTGTGCCGTACTCACCAACTACCAATAAGCTTGTAATTATTACCGTTTTCTCGTCTATATACTCTGTCGGGGACTTGGTGAATTTGCTTACTTTTGCTGTGATCTGTCTCGATATTCGGCTACACTCCCCAATGTACGTCTTCCTCTGTAACTTATCCTTCATATCTGCTACACCACAGTCATCATCCCAAAGCTTCTCCATATAGTGCATTCAGGGATGAAGTCCTTGTCCTTCAAGCAATGCTTCACTCAGATGTATTTCCACTTCTTAGCCGTCACAGCAGAACTTACACTTTTTTTCGCAATGGGATATGACTAGAGATGAGCGAGCACTAAAATGCTCGGGTGCTCGTTACTCGAGCCGAACATTTCCAGATGCTCGAGTGCTCGTTTCGAATAACGAGCCCCATTGAAGTCAATGGGAGACCCGAGCATTTTTCAGTAAAATTACAAACTGAACGACAACTATTTCTTATTAAGCTTATTGGAAATAAATCTCTAAATGAATGTTCAACTACAGAACTAATTCAATTTTTTTTTTGGAAGTTAATTTTAGACATTTTTTTTTGTTTAAAGCTATGAGATGTTGGAATGTTGATGAAATTGTTCTGAGGTTACTCTCAAAATGTAGGTAACTTTCATTAACTTCTCTGCCTGCTGTGCTTAAGGAAGAATCCACATAGATTTATTTATTCTACTCAACTTTATTTATCTACTCTATTGTTAGGGCAATAGAGCTGTAACTTAGTATATGGTAGAAGAGTATATGGTACGCAACATTTTTTTTAGTTCTATGACAATGTAGACATTCTATAAAATATGCATATAAGTTTGCCAGGATGCGATAAAGAAAACTTTGGAGCTTATTTACTAAGGGTCCCGTGGCCGCATTTTCATTGGATTTTCTGACTTTTCGGGAATCGCTCGAGGGATTGTGTTGCGCGCGATCGGATGTTGCTGCATCGGCGCCGGCTTTCATGCGACAGAAATCGGGGGGCGTGGCAGTCGGACGGTCCAATGGATTCGGACTAAGTGCGGGATTTAACATTTAAATATGTTTCGCAAGCCATGCACTTATATGCACTGGGAAGAAGAAGGTGAATATCGGCGGACCTGATCGGTGAAGCGACACATCTAGGAAATCGGGCGCACGATCTTAGTGAATCGCGGCAGATGTGCACTCCGGTGGACATTCCGGTTTGGGGATCGGTTAAAGGAAACCTGTCATCAGGGAACTTAATTTTTCACTAAACACAGATTCTAAAAGCCCATGACACCTGCAGTGCAAACATGCCTTTCTGCCTTTTCTAAGCATTTGCATTACAATATAATTGTGTGTTATAACTTACTCTTGCATCCTGACAAAATCCTGGGGTAGTCACAGGGGCTGGACTTTGGTTTGGATGCATTTCAAAAAACAACATGTGAGCTGTTTGAGCTGCAGGCTGTTTCCATGTTTATTCACCTGTACAGCTTGTCCCTCCCCCACTGATGTCATCTCACCAGGCTGTGACCTCTGAGACGAAGCAGGAGGAGGAGCTAGACAGGAGCACAAAGGTGGGGGCCAAGCTCTGAGGAGCAACACAGACAAGCCACATGTTGTTTTTTGAAATGCATCTAAACCAAAGTCCAGCCCCTATGATTACCCCTAAAATGAGGTCCCTGGTGACAGGTTCCCTTTAAGTAAATGTGCCTCGTTGTGTTAACATCATGCATGTACCAAACTGTGCCTGGTAAATGTTAAAGACTCAAAGAACTTCAGCTGGATGACCCTTCAACAAGAAGTTCAAATGAACCTTCAAGTGTAACCGTAATTTGTGATCAATTTTGTGTACAGGAGAAAGTGGTGAACATTTTTCTAATACACTTCATTAACAAATTCTGCTTAGTTTGTAAAAAAAAAAATAAGCTGCTGACTTCCATAGAGATTCATATTCCCGTCTGTACAGTGTGTGCATATGGAGGCATAAGCTCACATCGAATCTCCCTTTGTGTGTTTAAACAGCTCTGAGATAGGAGGATTTACCTCTTCACTTTCAGCTTGATGCTTGAATATACTACTTATAGCATACTACAGCCAGGGAGAGAGCAGGAAGGGCAAACACTCACAGATGTGTAACAAACAGGAGAGGAGAGGGAGACCCATCTGTAAACCTGTAGACAGATTTGCCATATCAACATAGAAGTAACATTGTAACATTGCAGCACCTTCCACAAATTAAGCAGAATTTCTTAATGATACAATATCAAAAAACATCTAAAATGACAGTTACTCTTTCACTCATCTGGTATTAAATGTCTATGCAGAACATTGTGAAAGCAGAAAAAAGAGGTGGTAGGAAGGTTGCTGATTAGAGATGAGCGAGTATACTCGTCCGAGCTTGATGCTCGTTCGAGTATTAAGGTACTCGAAACGGCTCGTTGCTCGGACGAGTATTTCCCCTGCTCGAGATCGAGCATTTAATTAAAAAAAACACAGTGAAGAACAATGAAGAATACTGTACTTTAGCCTTAGGCTAAAATAAACGGATATAACAGTTATCACTGGTGTCTGCAATTGAGTTTTGTTGTTAATCCTGATTCTCATAACAATCAAACATTTTTAAAATCCAATTGTCACAGAGACCAAAAAATATTTGGATTGGGTTACAATTATGAAATATACATTTCCGACTTACATACAAATTCAACTGCCTGTATATGGGTGCAAACTCCTCCAGTTAGACCTATAAACCAGACCTAAACTGGCAGAGTCTTTTGCTGTAGTCTCTGACGGAATACTGGTGGAGACTATAGTAACCATCCTCCACTCACCCCGCTCTCCACCTGTTGTAAAAAGCAGAAAACTGGCCGAGAAGCTATAATGAATGTGTTTAAAATCAGGTTTTTATATCTTCACTGTGTATTTTCATGTTAAAAACATAAATTAACTGATTAATAGAACAGTCAGTGATGTACATTCCTGACAATCTTTTCATATTTACATATCTCTTAATATGAGGTTCAAGCTTAAATTAGGTTGTGCTGACATGTTTCGTTGTGAGGACAAACATTGCCTTGTTCAAGGGGGAACATCAAGATTATGGAGGAATCTAACCATCTAATCCTATCATCTAACAAAACATAGCAACTTCATGAAGTTGCTATGTGGTGCAGACCTTGGCTCCACGTAAGTGGTTAAAAAGTTCTGTGATTAACAGAAATGGATAGCGGCTCTTCATGGTGATCTGGTTAAGGCCCCAGAAGTCTTTGCAGGTACAGAGTGACCCAAACATTTTTAGCCACAAAGAAGAACCCTGCACCGACAGGAGGAGAGGACTTATGTATGAACCCCCTCTGAAGATTCTCTTTCACGTAGGCTGACATCGCTGTGTTTTCTGGCACAGACAGTGGGTCCTCCTGTGGAGGAGATGTGACCAGCAGCAGGTCAATAGGGCAGTGGTATGGTGCGGTGGCAAAGTCTTTGCTTGCTTCTCAGAAAAAACATCTGCATAGTCCATATATGGAGCGCGGAGACCCACCAAAGGCTTGGAAGGCTTCGGAAGAGACACGATGGAGACAGGACAAGGTAGCTATAGACAACATGACTGGCATTCCGGTCCCCAGTGAAGAACTTTGCCGGTCTGCCAGTCGAGCACCGGTGCATGGCGCTGCAATCACGGAAGACCCAGAAGAACTGAAGATGTGGACTGGGTTAGCATTTAAACGGAAAGTCTCTCCTTGTGAAAGAACCTTACCTGCAGGCATAGGGTTTTGGGAGCAAAAAACGGTTTCGGGTCTTGAAGAATCTGCCCACTGACTGACGAGATGAGTGTGAGCACGCCCCGTCTACGGAGGAGGCTTCAACTTCCAGCTAGAAAGGCTTCTCTGTATCAAGCCATGTAGTGGGCCGAAGCAAAGGCAGACTTTAGTTTAGAGAAGGCTTCTTCAGCCGCTGGGGGCCAGAGTCTAGGATTGGCGTTCTTTTGGTAAGCGCACCACAAAGGGAGATACAAGAGAGGAGAAATGTGGGGAATAAACTGACCGGGTTGTATTGGACAAAGAACCAGGACTCTCGTATTGCACGTAATCCTACTGGGCGAGGCCAGTGGAGAACCGCAGACAATTTATTAGGATCCATCTGGAGGCCCTTGTCAGAGATGATATAGCTGCGGAAGGGAAGACTCTTCTGCTGGAACTGGCACTTCTCGAGTTTAGAGTAAAGGCGATTGGCCCTTAAACGACAGAGGACTTGCCGTAAGCGGGACAGGTAAGACTCAATGTCCATAGAGAACACCATGATATCGTCGAGATAGACCACGACACAGGTATATAGCAAGTCTCTGAAAATGTTGTTGACGAATTCCTGAAAAACAGCTGGTGCTTTACAGAGTCCAAACAACATGACCAGGTACTCAAAGTGCCCATCACGAGTATTGAAGGTGGTCTTCCACTCGTCACTTTCACTGATATGGGTTAGGTTATACGCCCCACGGAGGTCTAGTTTGATGAAGACCTTGGCTCCACGTAAGCAGTTGAAAAGTTCTGTGATCAACAGCAATGGATAGCGTTTCTTCAAGGTGATCTTGTTGAGGCCCCAGAAGCCTTTGCATGGACGGAGTGACCCAACCTTTTTGGCCACAAAGAAGAACCCTTCACCGGCAGGAGAAGGGGACTTATGTATGAACCCCCTCTGCAGATTCTCTTCTACATAGGCTGACATTGCTGTGGTTTCTGGCAGAGACAGTGGGTACTCCCGACCCTGTGGAGGAGATGTGCCCGGCAGCAGGTCAATAGGGCGGTTGTAGGAACGTTGCGGTGGCAAAGTCTCTACTTGCTTCTCCGACAAAAATTTCTGCATAGTCCATATATGGAGTGGGGAGACTCACCAAAGGCTTGGAGGACTTCGGAAGAGACACGATGGAGACAGGACAAGGTAGCTATAGACAACATGACTGGCATTCCGGTCCTCAGTGCAGAAGTTCGCTGGTGTGCCAGTCGAGCACTGGTGCATGGCGCTGCAACCACTGAAGACCCGGAAGAACTGAAGATGTGGACCGGGTTAGCATGTAAAAGGAAAGTCTCCTTGTGCAAGACCCCCCCCCCCCCTGCAGGCAAAGGGGTTCAGTGCAGTAACGGATTGGGTCCTGGAGAATCTGCCCACTGATTGACAAGATGACTAGCGGCTTCTCGAGATGGACCACAGGAAAACAGTACTGAGAGACCAGGGTAGCATGCAGGAAGTTTCCTGCATAACCGGAATCCAGGAAGGCAGAGAGTTGAAACTGACAACCCATCCTGGTACTGAGTAAGACAGGTATGTTCAAACATGGAGAAGCTGTGTTCTTACTGAGGGACGCTTCTCCTCAGAACCCTAGATGCTTGCGTTTCCCAGACGCTGAGGACAGAGTGGATTTTCAGATCATCAGCAAAGTGCAGCAGTCCTTTATGTAACATCTTTGACACTATGACATCATCCAGACTCTCAGCTTCTCTTACATCTCCAATGACATCACAGCTCTGATCAATGATGTCACCTCTGAATAAATCTTCTTGTAAGAAGGTCAATGGATCTATAATATCACATGACTCCTCAAATTGATGAATTTTCTTGGTCAGTTCATCCTTCTGTAGCTCCATCTGTCTGATCATCTCAGAGACTGAGAGTGACACCTGATCCTTCTGTCTGGAGATCTCACCCAGGACTCTCCTTTCTAGATCATCCAGCGTCTCCCTGAGTTCAGTAAACAGATTAGTGACTTTCTCAGCAAGTCCTGATAATTTATTTTCTTCTTCTACCCCATGATCTGTGAGATTCTGGATTCTTCTTCCTGCTTCCATTTTATCAGAATCAACTAAAATATGTTCTGAGGACTTACTGTGTCTCTGTAAGTGTCTCTCACAGAAAGAAGTCTCGCACTGCAGACATGTTCTCACAGCCGGTTCAGGTGAATCGCAGTAGGTGCAGCAGACTCTGGTCTCCTCCATCTTAGGCTGACTAGATAAATTCTCCATTATATTCCCAAGATTCCTGTTCTTCTCCAAGATCGGACGTCACGGATGCTTCTTTCTGCAGTCACGACAGGAATATCCTCCAGCCTCCTCCTGTACATCCAGCGCACTCACAATACACGAGCAGCAGAAGTTGTGTCTCATCTGAAGGATTCAGGAGTGAAACTTTCACTTTTGCCTGATTGAATAATTTTTATTAAAACTTTCTGGGGAGGGTGACAAAAACAATCAAAAACAATCAGTTTAGCCCTTGTGTTTGTGTTTCCTGTGTTTAAATAAAATTTTATCTTCTAAGAGATACCAAATATTGCCGATATATATATGGCCGATATACCGTATATGAGCTGGTTACCGTACACACTGTAGATATGACTGATGTATATGGGATCATTATCACCTCACAAACTGTAGATATGACTGATGTATATGGGACCATTATTACCTCACAACTGGTAGATATGACTGATGTATTTGAGGGTTTTATTACTTTACATACTGCAGATATGACTGATGTATATATGAATATTATAACCTCACATACTGTAGTTATGGCTGATGTATATTGGAGTATTATTACCTCACATACTGCAGATATGACTGATGTATTTATGAATATTATTACCTCACATACTGTAGTTATGGCTAATGTATATTGGAGTATTTTTACCTCACATACTGTTGATGCGGCTGATGTATATTGGAGTATTATTACCTCACATACTGTAGATATAGCTGATGTCATGTTTAGCAACCCCATTGCACACTATGGACGCTTTTATATCACCCAAAAGATGATTGTGGAGCAATATGGTAGTATGACTCCCACAGCACCTCAATGCATGTTTTGGCGTTGCCTTCAAGAGCGGGGGGGGTAACGTAAGATTTACGTTATCTATCATTGCTTTTGGAAGCGTTGCTGTAGCCTAAACATATATTTGTTTATCCTCTTCAGTATGGATAGGTGCTTAGCTCCTGCCCCCGAGCTCTAGGTACTAATCGGCTATCTATTTTCTTTGTTTTACAAATATTTATTTAGCATTTTCGAATAGCTTTTATTTGCATTACTTATCTTGTACAACCTGGCAACTGATAGGCTCTTCTTGAGTGTGACTGGTACGACAATTGGTTGTTGAAATGCACTTTTAGTACGTGTTTTGTGTTTTCTGGTCTATGTCAGGAAAAGGGATAAGTACTCATGCTATACTTGGTACCTGGATCGGGTGTCTGCTTTCTGCCCTAGCCCCAGTGATGTGCTTGACGATTACCATCAACCTTCTCTTTTTTTTTTTTTTTGTTGCCTCTACATATCATAGAGCTTCTGGTGCTTATGCAATCTTGCTTTGGTATCATTTCTCCCCCTCCCCTCCTATAGGGTTGTAGGACTTGCTATAACATGAAAAAAAAAAAAACAAGAAAAAACCGATGATACTGGAACTCACTGTTATAGGGTGTTGTTTTTGTAAACGCAACGTGGTCTGAAGCCGCCAATGGATCTGTAACTGGGACGGCATGACTTTTAAAGAGGACATCGTCACCTCCCCTCGAAACCGCGAGAGCATCGCGGCACTCTAGGAGCTCTTACAAAAGTAGAGCAGGGCTCCTAGTGCTAGACAACAGGTCCCCCGGCAGTGTTAGTCACTGCATGAGGCGTTAATCAGACGGCACTTCGATAACGCTAACAAAACGCTGCTGCACTCTCCTAGAAACGGCTCATGAGGGGGGGCGGCTTGGTGGGTTAACTGGCGCATGACATGGATGTGTGTGCCACAGATGGTCCATAATGTGTTTTGTGCAGCCAACTAAAGCCATGTATTGATGTTGGTTCTGGAATCTAAAAGTGTACCCCTAAAATTTTGTAAGAATTTCTGGCCCCGACTAAGGCTCCAAGTTGTTTGTTTGTAGGCATTTATGTACATATTTCTGTTGTGTGTATGTATTTTTATTTTCGTTGCAAGAAGCAAAGTATTCTTGTCAGGGCAAAATATTTAGCCAAAAATGAGTTCAGCAGAAATCGTATCAACAGAAGTCTGGAGCACAAAGCAACCAATGGAAATAATGGTGGCCCCTGGGCAATCTGGATCATTGGGTTTTACGTGGACCAAGAAGGGGGAATCCCGGGCTCCTTCGGTTTTCGATACTCAGCAAGAAGGTAAATACAACAGCAGTTCATAAGATAAATAATGGCCTCTGTCTATCTTTTCGAGCCCTCTCCGTGTGCTAGACTGCACATTGAAGAGACTGCATGGGCCCATGGCTATATGGTTGTCTCCGAGTGTTTATAGAATATTGGTATACAAGCCGTCACTTCAAATCTGTTGATGGGGCAGCAGTATTGAGGTGCATAAAGATCTGGTGAAAACAACGGATATCTAATTAGTTTCCCTTAAGAGGTCTGGTCCTGCTTGCTCCTTCCTGGAGGTGGGTCTGAGTGCAGTAACTGAGATTTAGGGTCAGGCAGGATAATTGACTCTGATATAGTTTGGGGAGCACTTTCCTTTCCTTCTTCCCCGCGGTCACACTCCGACCATATGTCGGGCTTCACATAGTGTGTCCAGGCACACTGGTCAAAATCAACTGCTTAATCTGATGCACTGAACATGGATACAAAATAAGTGCACAGACCAGGAAAAAGTTCATGAAGGACGAGGGTAGGGTTAGACTTATTTTATATTAGGTTGCTCACCGAATATATTTGTTAAGTTGAATGGTTTTTGATTGTTCCTCTAATCAGTACCAACCTACTCCTACTCCTTTTGTTGATTTTTACGTCCACGTTGTTGCAGACCACCAAATTGCTTTTTTTTTTTTTTTTTTGTCTTTTTTTTTTTTTTTTTCTTTCCTTCATATTTCATTCAATTTATAAAAGGCTTCTTAATAAAATAATTTATTATTTAATTCTATTCAGTTACTCAAGCCCGACTCTCAAAGAAGATGCGTGTTAGCGCATCAATCCTTTTGCCAAGCATTATAGAAGAGAGGATGTGAAGAACGCACACCACATGGCCTACTGATAGCAGATGGGTAACGTATTCAGGAGAAGTATTTGACATCACAGACTTTGTGGACTACCAACCCTGGAGGAAAGTCGAAATCTTGCTAGCCGTGCTGGAGGAGTCTCTAGAAACCTTTCTGGGCCGCTTTTGTGGGATACATAAAGTGAAGGCATGATTCTGGGAAATTTTGGCCAGAATCAAGGTGGGGGTGGCTCATCCCACGATGACACGGAGGAGCACCATATTCATCATAGGGCCGATCGCCGACTAGCTCTCCATGATCCTTCAGAACAATCGGCTATTCTACTAGAGGCAATATCAAAAACCTTTTAATGCGGAGGCCTCCCCGCTGAATTAGTTGACTGAGAACTTCATTACTCTCAATGAGCTTTCTTCAAGAGGAACCATTGTGCCTGTGCCAAATCATTAACGGCCCTGATGAATGCCATCTTATTGTAGACAGACCCCCTGGATTAATCAAGGTACAACCACTGAAATTGTCCCTCAAGACCTGACAACCAAGTATCTGCACGACATAAGGTGCCTGTCACTTTAGCAGTGTGCTGGAATTAGACTCTCAGAGTGAATGCTATAGGGCAGTTACGGTCTGGAATGGGGTAAGGGACCGCCATAGCCCCACACCAGCTCGTTTGGTAGGTGCGACGGGCTGAGGGATGTTTTATTTAGATGGCTGGTATCAGAGGCATGTTCTGGGAACACCACTGTCCAGTTTTGAAGATTGGATCAGGATATAACTGGAACAGAAATACTGGAGCTTCTAGTCACTTCCTTTAAACGGGCATGAGCAAGGACCCTGAATCCTACTTGCTTTTGAAATAATGTGCTGAGGGAATTGCCTAAAGCCATGGCTATCCCCCTTGGGGTTATTGTTCCCGTTTGGTAGGGGCTCGGAATGTGAAGCTGGCTGGGACGCATTATTGTACAGTGAGGAATGAGAGTCTTATCCACTGGCAGCAGACTATGATTAGTCCAAGGTTCAAGCAATCCAAATTGGATTGGGATACCATGTAGACTTTCTTCTTCTCGCATCTTTCTCAGCAGTCGCCATACAAGACCTGCCAGTGCAGTCTGGCTATTAACAGAAAACCCCCCATGTCTGACAAACCATTACCCCACCCCAGATCATGACGGAAAATATCACCATAAGCGTTATGGCATATGATTTCAGATAAGGCCTGGAGAGATTGTGCGGGTGGATGTCCTGCTTCTGGATGGAGGAAAGACTTGGAGCAGTGGGCTGACTTACTGGAGATCAGAAGGAGGGTCTGAATGGGGCATGTAAACTGGGTCTTGTAGGCCGTTGTGTTCCCCATTGAATAGCAAAAGAAATAACCATAATAATCTGTCAAAGCTGTATATAGCGGCTACGTTCGGGGGCCTGATCTGTCTGCCCCAATAGTGGGCTAACTTGCGTGGATTATTGAATAACGCGTGCATCGCAGTGCTCGCGTGTCACAAGTATTAGAAGAAGCTGTGATCCAAGATGAAGGGGTTATCTCTTATACAAAGGGTTATCCGGAGATCTAATTTCGCTGATCTAACAATAATGACGTGTAGGCTATAGGCCTCGGTGATGCTTTCTTTTCTGAAAGTATGGTAGTATATTTCATATGAATTCAGTGATCATGGCAGGCTGAACTAGTTTCGTTCATATTGTAATGATTGGAATCATTTACTTGTTTGATGCTGTCGTGTACCGAAAAATAGAACTTGTCAGCAACTAATACCATAAAAAATGGGTTAAAAGTCCTAGTGGGCATTTTTTTGCTTTTTTTTATCTTCAAAAGGATACACCCGCATAACTCCTAATTTTATAAAGCTCTTTTATTCCTTAAAGTGTAACCCTTTTTGGCAGCATTTTTTGTTTTACTGCGAAAAAATGAGCAACGGGTCATCCTTTGCTCTCACATAGGTTCCTTCGGCGGACACCGCTTTCCGAGTTCTCTTTTCTGCTTCTTTCTTCCTCCAAAAAAAAACATTAGTCGGCAATGTATTTGAAAGGCCTTCTTGTGGCTTCAACAGGAGGTCTGATAATAATGATAGGAAATATTCTCTATGGAACTGGAATGGTATGGAAATGATTCAGACTCTTAAGAAGAATTATAAAGACAAGTTCCGGGATAGTCTAGAGTTTGGTTTATATATACCCTTTATCACTCACGGTGATTGCTGTCAGTGACGGGGCAGATGAAAAGGGATCCGTCGTAACTATTTTAAAAGTATAACACATTTCAGGTATTACTCCTGCAGTATTTTTATTGCACTAAATTTGTTAAATGTCATTATGCCTTTAAGCTGCTAGTATGATTGGCTCTGATTGGCTCTGCACTTATGTGTCGGCTCAACTGTTTTTAAGGGCGTGTTGGCTATTTGCATTAGTTTTGATGACAACCGCATAACACATTTGGGCTGCCAACTTTGCCGATACTTTCTGAGATAAAGAAAGGCTGAAAGTGGGCAATTCACGCTGCAAGAAGTCAGGGCAAGCTGATCGACATTGCTGGACACAAATTCCCCACCAGTCTTCTATTGTGACTATATGAAAGAATTCCTCCTAATGTCCCTCTAATTTATAGGAAAGCCCTGCTCTGACTAGAATTATCAAGGTAATCATTGCCTATCCTGTCAAAGAAGTTAAACTGTTTTGTTGCTAACTTGTTGAATTTTGGCCAGAAGGATATCAGGCTTTTCCCTCAGTGAACTGGTAAGGCTTTTTGGAGCATCAACATGGCTGGCTCTTTCTGATCTCTGGGTAGAATCTGCGGGCAATTGGAAGTGTACATAGGGCCTGCCTTAGATAATGTTAGCTAGCGTATGGTGGTGATCTTAGTCTAGACTCCCCAGTCCTATAAGGTCATTCTACATTATAAGGTTTAGGCTCTATTCCAATATGGTGAATCTTTAGTGCTATGTTTGTGAGCATCAATCTTCCATTCTCCACAGCATCTGATGTAAGAGCTGGAATCTGCAAGGGGTTCCTTCCCCCAAACTAAATATTTGTGGTAACAAGGCAGTGGGAAAAGAACTGTCAAACTATTTTGTGTAGTGCACGTGGGGGAGGACTAGCGTTCATTGAGAAGACTATGTTTTATATGGTCTTGGGGTCTTCCCTCAGCCCCTTTTCCCCTGTCCGCTTAATATTGTCAGATAATATGTGTAGCCTCTGGCTGTGTGACCACAACTCTTGATGCGCCTGACAGCTTTTTTTGCGGGTAAGCTTGATCCTAAATAAACCAGTGTTAGCTAATATTAGTATAATCAACCTCGGTATGATACGCTGAAGGATTGGCTGTATCTAATAATCATAACTGGTTGGTGTTCAACACATAACCTCTCTCTGTTTTAATTATATACAGATGTAATGCTCCTAGATGCTTATTAAATAGGCTTTGTTGCAAATAACATTGTTGTCTTCATTGCTGGGGGTCTTTTCTATTTAAAAAAGCATAATAAAATATATTTACAAGATTCTCGGCGGGCATTTTTTCTTTTTGATTTGTAAGATTTTCCTCCACATCAAGCTCATAAAACCAGGCACTGACTCTATAGATCCAGCCACATATGTGGTCAACCTTGTGTCTTGGAGAGTCACATGAGCGTTTCCTTCTAAAATCAACTTTTAGAATTAGATAATTAATCTGACGGGCTTTGGGGTGATCACAACTCACCTCTGTGTTGCGAGCTTCTCAGATGTTAGCAACACGGCGCAAGGCCCTACCAAAAACGGATCCCTTTGCAGGACCTGATCCTAATCGTTTACACAAGTGGTTTGAGTAATGTCTTTAACATGATATGCTCAGGTGTGCGCATGACAGGTAGGCTCTCATACCAATTGAAAATAGTTTAAAATATATTAAAACATATTTGTTTTTAAAAGGGGAAAACAATAGCTTGAAAGGATCTACAGAAAGACACTGTTTCCAAATTATTTTTTTCCTCAGAGCTATTGTTACCTTATCTTTCTGCACTTTCAGCTTGCCAGAACCCGTGTTATTGTGGCTTGTACTAAGCGAATCAGCACAGGGCAATTATATACCGATTCTGTGTTTATGAGACAAGGGCTCTGGTGAATAAAACGGTGCATAGTTTCATGCAACATTTTGGTAGAATGTCTGGGTTTAAACGGGGAGGTTCTGGTATTTCAAGCTGGCCTGATTGCACTATTTTTATAACCTCGTTCATGTGCCCTTCCCGCCTGCAGAAATCTTTTCTGTGTTTTTACGTATCTGGCAATATCTGTGTGCTAAGAAAGATTGTGTGTCTTGGTGTCGGCTCCTCATTCCGGACATTAGCCATTTTTGATTTATAGCAGTTATTCTGGAATCTCCGCTTACCCACTGGTAAGCGGCTGTTAGTCCCTATAGGTACCACTCTTTTTCACAAGGGCCTTCAGTGGGGGATTTTGCAAACTGTTCTCTTCAGCTAGTGGTGGGGCAAGCTCAAAGGTGCTTTTAGTGGGCACGGTTTTTGTGTCACAGTTAGCCAAATGCTTTCCTGGGCATTTGATAGAAAACCTTTAATTTGTTGTTACCAGTTCCTAACATTCAGCGATTGTATTCTTGATTGGCAATCATAGCTAATGTAAAGATCTGTCTGCAAATAACCCAACCCAGCATATAGACTTCATTAAAAACTATATTAAAAAGCATTACGCCTATCTGGGCATTTGTTTAGTCCAAACCAAAAAGTTCCATTTTGGTTTTATCGAATCCAAGGCCCTTCTTACCACATGTTTGGTGTTCTTCCAGTGCTTGTGGGGCAACTTCTAAACAAGAACCTTATAATGGATATCTGATAATGGTTTTCTTCTTGGTTGCCACTACTTCCATAAGGACCATATTTGTGGGGCAGTGTACACTGATTGTTGTCACAATGTACGCTCCTCCCTACCTTAGCTGTATCTATACAGTTTCAATTCCATAGGATCGACATAGGCGCTCATTGGCCCATCATCTCTGATAAGTCCTTTCCTTGTTTGAGATGAAAGATTTATGAGGAGCGACCGGTGTCTGTGATCTGCAGTGGTCTGATAGCTCTCTTCTACTTCAATATCTCAACGCTGCATCCCTGCTCCCTTTAAAGTTGTGAACTCTTTTTGTACCGCAAATCCGGCATTGATCTCAGCAACAGAATTCGACCTACCCTGGTGTGTTCCTTGTCTTCATGATTGCCGAACACAGACTATCACAGGCAGGGGGTGCATGTATATGGAGACTGATTCCACAGTCAGGTGATTATATTTATCAGCCATCAGTCATTTAGGAGCAACGTTGGATCATTCCAATATCCTCACTGAACTTCTGGAGTGATATTTGCTGGGGCACAGATATTGTTTAGATATTATTTTTTTTTTTACAATGATTAATACTATGCGCCATAGACGTTCGTTTTCACTTCATCATTGTGTTCCATCTCTGTTGATTCTGATACTTTCGGCAACGGCCCTGGTATAATGCAACCGTTGCCTGATGTGAACCATCACACACTAAGTGAGTTGTACATATTACATGAGTCCTAATTGGCTGTGATATTCTACTGTATGGACATGAGAGGTCTAGTTCTGTTAAGACAGGCAGTCATTCGGGCACTTAAAGTCATGTGACCCAAGTAGATACCTTTATCTACGATCCTGGTTACATTTTGTAACCTCGCACCCCATGTAAGTATCTAATTTGCTAAATAAACATCATGTGCCTCCATGGAGGATTGGGAGAAGTGAGAAGTTCTGGAGGCTTGATTGTTTAATGTGATAGAGGGCTGCATAAATGGGGGAGAAATGTAAAGGACGTCTTAGATAATGTCACCAAAGGCTGTCACCTTATCTTAGCTGAGAAGATGTATGATCATTGGAAGGGTCTGGTCAGGCAGGACATGTCCTCCTCTGAATGCCACGGGTATCTATAAAGTTGATATTCCTAAGATGTAGCAAACAAATTTTGTTGCTAAAAACAAAGGTGTCGGTTATAGTGGCTCTATAAAACCGGTCGCTAGCTTGTATTTCTGAAAATATGGTAGCAGGTTTTCCCGTTAAGCATTGGGGCATAAGGAACCTACCTTGTTTGCCTTTTCAAAGCTTTTCAGAGCTATTCGAGTTCTCCTTGTAGAAAACCTCAACTTGGTAATATTTACGCAAATGAGGAACTGGGGCTCGGTCTACGCGGTATCTGTCAAACAGAATGGGCCATTGGCAACAATTATCCTATAACAGCAAACCACTCCCAACGCTGGCTGTAAAAAAAAAAGCGGCGTTATTTTAGTTATGGCTCTATAATCAACTGAATATAAGCTATCATCCCTGAATTTACAATTATATAAAACGAAATATTGACTAGTAAGAAAATTTAATGCATTACCTACTAGTATTAGATGTGCAGTATCGAGTTCACAATTTACATTGTACTAGATCTTCTCCGGCCTAGGACCATCCTTTTCCTCTATCTCATAAGCCAGTTGTCAGCTGGGGAAATCTATAAAAGCATAAAATTACCAAAAGCGGATAGTCACGTCATACGAATTGCTTCCGCCTAAAAATTAAATAAGCCCCCGTGTATTTCTGAAATCTTAGAATATTTAAATTTGGCTAACATTAATAGCAAAGTCTGTTCTAATTGTAGTTCCATCCGTTTACTACTTATGTATTGCTGTTGCACATCCGCTGAGGTTTATCCTTAAAGGATATGAGGTGAAAGAGGGTTGTTAGGACAGCATCTAGGTTAATAATTTTGAATCCTCGACGTTTATTAGATGGTCTACTCATTTCTGTGCGTCTGGCTATTTTTTGTGCTCGAAAAAGTTTTTAAAAAGGTTTTTCTTTTAGTTAATTGTATATTAAAAAGTCTCCTTTTTAATCTCTTGTGAGTAGGGCAGATGCTGAATATGAAAGATGGGGTCGGCAACCTCTGCAAAAAAAACTTCAATTGCCTACCTAAACTCTGGGCTCAGTCACAACGAAGCAGTGTGCTTCCGGTGCTCCACCCCACGACTGGCTTGCGTAATGTGGGGGCAGCTGGGCATGAAGAGTAAATGAGTTTCCGCCAAGCAGCAAGACCAGATCGGAATCCCGAATGGCAGCGGCATAAGCAGTGAGATCACTTTAAATCAACTACAAAAACTACTAAGTCTCTGTAAATAAAAACCAAGAAAGAAATGCTAACCAACACTTACTGTAATTCATTGACTTTATCTTTATATAGTCAACGTAAGTGAAAAAGATGTCAAGGCATCCTCCATACCTCCCTTTAACTGTTTTGCCCCCACAATTAAAAAAGAATTAAGTTTTTATGCGCACGTTTCGCACATTTGGCATTCAAACGGGCATTGCCAATTGGGGAGTGGGGCTGAAAGGACAGTTCGCCATCCCACCCTTGGAAAGGCAGCTCCTCCATGAGGACGCTTTTCAAATAATTAAACATTAAAACACCCCATCCCTTGGGCTTAGGGCAGACTCCCCCTTCTCCTCTAAAGCCAATGCCAGCGAGTGTAGGGCGTTATTCATATATTTGAAAAGGTCAGCGTTACGCCAAGAGTTGGTGGAGGGGAACTCTTCTTTCGCATCCCCTCCCAATTGGCAACTGCCCTAGGTCCACTACGGCAGATGCTAATGAAAGGTAGCAATATAACATATTCTTTTTTTTCTGTAAAACCTCTTTTTTTTTTTACAAAAAACCTTTGGAAGCGTATGTAGCTATGGCTCTGTGGGGACTGTGGAGTGCTAAAAACTGGTCTCTCCATCCTGGGCCAGGTTCCCTTTAAGTTTAATTTTGTATGGCAAGTTGAGAAAATATACTTTGTGGAACCGCCAGACAATTGGATTTGACTCCATACAGGTTGGAATCTCCCATTTTGGGTGGACGTAAGATGCAAAGTTATTAACAATAAGCCTTATTGCAGAAAATTTTCATAACTCTTACAGCTGTTCACTGCGCATGCCTGGTCTAAGAGGCCTCTTTCAAATCTAATGTGTGCTAGGCAGGCTGCTCATACAACACCACTCATTGCTTTCCGGCCTCACTATAGTGATATCAACAACATCGGTTTCCCGGCTGTTACCTATCAAACAAGATGGCCGCATGTCTGTATCTTTTTTAATCTCTTGTATGGGTACAAACAACCACCACCCCCATTAAATATGGTTAAGCCAGCAACACGCACCCCCCCACCCCCCAGTATAATCTCTGTAGATGGCAGCTACACTGGCACCTCTCCCCCCTTATAGGCATGTAGCCCCCTCTGGCATCCCACCACCATTATCTAAGCGTATCCACAGCACCCTGCCTCCTCGCATAGTATATATATGCTTGGGCCACACTGCATCCCACCCCCCCAGTATATAATAGATGGGTAGCATAGTCACTGGTACACGTCAACCCCCCCACCATTTATAAAGGTGCGCATCCAGCTGCCCGCCCCGCACCCAGTTTTAGGTAGCCAGCAGCACTGCGCCTCCCCCACCCAATTTTAGGTAGCTCATGGCACACTGCGCCTCGCAGCCCACCCATTTTATAGCGTGGCCGAGCAGCAGCACCACTGCCTCTCGCCCACCTCAGTATAGTAGTTAGGTAGCTCAGCCAGCACTGTCCCCCCCTCCCATTATATAGGTGCCTGCACACTGCACCCGGCTCCACCATTATATGAGGGTAGCCTCAGACACACTGGCCCTCAGCCGCCACCGCAGTTTATAGGTAGGCCATCACACTTCCCTCCCCCACCCAGTATATAGGTAGGGCCACATACACATGTCACGCCCCCCCTCAGTATATAGGTAGGGGCCAGTCACACTGTCACCCCCATCCCATTATATAGGTAGCTTTTCGCGCACACTGCCCCGCCCACCATATATAGGTAGGCGCCCCCATAGTGTATAGATATAATGGGCCGTCACACTTCAACTTTAGCCCGCGGTATATAGATAAGACGAGCAGCCCTCACTGACCCCCTTCCCCACCCCCCCTTAATCCCCGTATATCGGTAGCCAGCACACTGCAACCCCCCCACGCCATAATAGGTTGTCACAGCACCCCTCACCCCCCCCCCCGCCCCCCGGACCCCCCCCAATTTTTTCCTTTTTTGTAATTAAAAAAAAAAAAAAATTAACTCACTACTCAATATATCCGTGCTTTCCAGTGCTTCTCTTCTCCTGGTCATCTGTCACTTCCCTTTTCTATGATGAGGAAGGCTTTTTACCATACACGGTACGAGCCAGGTTGTCTTACCCATCCATATTATTTTATCAAATTTATTTTTAATACAATCCTTAAAGGGACAGGATGAATATGGTGATGCATCTCAGCACCATTCAGTTCATAAACCGCAACCTATAACTCGTATCGTATCCTATAACCTATAAGTTTTACCATATCTCTGTGTAGACTCGCCTGTGTAGAAGCCACCATTGAGTACACAGGAATGTAACTATGCAACATGTGTACCCAGCCATTCTTTGGATTTATGTCATTTTTAGGATGGATTTAAAGAATTTCCAGATTCCTGGTGTTTTTTTTCATCTATGTTAAATGCCTGTATAATACCCTGAACATATCTACGATGAAAAATATTATTGTGAAGCCACGCCAGCACTGATGAAACCTGCCTGTTTATATGTAATGCATTACATTTTATATCCTGCACTAACAAAGTCATTTTGATATATTACTCAAACCAACGCCCTAAGAAGATTAGATATTATGCTGATTGCAATTGCAACTGAAGGATATGATTGCTTTATTGGGATGGAACAAGGCCGAGAAAGTGGGGCTATTATTTTACCTTTTGCCTTTACAAACTCAGCACAACTTTGGCAGTGTGACCCCACAGCATCAGTTGGGAATATGCAAAGTAAATTTGAAAATTGGGGTATCAGCATATGTTATGAATTGTGTGTGGATTTGCCAAGCAGCATTACCGGGCAGTAAATGCATAGGGTACCGTATTTTCCGGGCCATTAGGCGCACCGGAATATAAGGCGCATTAGTCCGATGGGCCTTATATATGTAATAATTCCATATATAAGGCGCATCGGACTATAAGGCGCAGGGTCGGGGGCGTGGCGGAGCGAAGACCCGACGCGACGCCGAGACGAGACGCGGAACGCGGGGAAGGTGAGCGGGAGGTGGAAAGTTAATTTTAAAATTACTCAGTTGACTATTCTTTCAAATTCTTGATGGGGGAAGGGAGAGAAATCCAGGCTTGGGATATATACCATAAGTCATCGAAAAGAGGGACAGTTTGTATTGGAGTGGCCTACTATTACCCTTGATTTTTGGGTTTTTCTAATGCGTAGCCAGGTGTTCCATGACAATCACCCCTGGCGGGTTCGTTTCTATGTGTATAGCTGCGAAAGAACCCATTTGCCTGACTCTGGCGTGGGGCTGTTAAATAGGACTAGGATCTTCCCCATAATTTTGGGCCCAGCCAATAGTTTAAGCACGCGGTCATGAAACCCAATGTACCCTGTCGAAAAGCCTTATCTGCGTCGATTGAGAGGAGGCAGGAGGGAATAATCTTTTTCTGTGCCTGTTTCATGAGGAGGAATGTCTTGTTTAAGTTGTCCCTTGCTTCTTTGCCCCTCACAAACCCTAGTTGGTTGGTGCCTTTTAATTTTGGAGGTACTGGGCCTGGCGATCCGCCAAAGTTTTGGAGTATAGCGTTCAGGTCTACCTTTAAAGGAAAATGGGCCGATAGCTCACAGTGATAAGAGTCCTTGTCGGGCTTTAAAAAGAACACGAATATTTGCCTCTAAGTGACAGGATGAATGTTGAAGGGGGAATAGTAGTTGAAGACCCGTTGCAAAATGGAGCCAGGACTCCCTGAATATTTATAAAATGGCGCAAAAGCCGTCGGGGCCTGGGCTCTTCCCCGCGGGGTGTTTCCTAATTGCCCTCAGATATTTCCTACTCACTGAGATCCGCTTCCAACGCTCAACCTTGTCCTCCTCCGTGGAGCAAAGCTGTGTCTCTCATATAGGTGTCTACTCCTTGTCAGCCAGATTGGATCTAAATCAGTGAGTGGCCTTTGGTTGTAATTGGGTATAATATATCCAAATTCTGCGCTATTCGCCGGTTGTATTTTTTTCCCTTCTGAGGTCCGAATTTTGGGGATGTGTGCTGCTCCCCACCCTGGGTGGGAGTCTGGCCAGCTGATGGCCACATTTTTTAGCTGTCATAAATTCGACTTATGAATTGCATGCGCTGGGAGAGTGATTTGCGGTCTAATGGGCTCTGATCTCATCTCTCACTATTCCTAGATCTGCAGAACCTCCGGGGACCGAGTTGTTTTATGTCTTTGCTCAGAGAGTGTAGTTCCTGTAACAGTGAGGTGAGTTTAGCTGCATTTTCTTTTTAAGTTGAACCCCAGTTCGGTGAAGCGACTGGTAGCTCACATTAGAGGCTTCCCACTTCATAGGCATAACCCTCGGACGGAGGTCGGTGATCCTAAATTGGATTCAAGAGTATGTTTGATCTCCTGTATAAGAGGGCGTCTTAAGCAAGTAACGTTAAGACGCCAAGCCATGGTCGTTTGGCATATTAGGGATAGTGACTGTCACATATATTGGCGCATGATCGGAAATCACAATGTTCCCTATTGATGCTGTCGCTCCCACGTTAACGTCTGTGCTGAATGAGAAAGAAATCTATACGACTATAAGATCATGTGCCTGAGGAATAATATGTATAGTCTCTGTCCCTAGGGTTAATTCCCCAAACATCAATCAACTGGAGGTTTGTGTATGTCCTTTCTAAAGAGCCCAGCTGTTGCAGGAGACCTGCTTTTTTCCCAAGTAATACATTCAAAGGAATTTGAATGTCCCCTCCAACATTAGCATCCCCTCATAACCCGCTAGTTCCTGCAGAATTTCCTACAGGCTGTATGGGAATGATTGGGTAAGTACAGATTGCCAGGGTAAAAACCTGATTGATATTGCTTTTAACAAAGGCGTATCTGCCTGCCTCATCTATCACCTTACCCAGGACCGTATTGTGGGAGGGAGCGATGAACCGCAATGGAGTGTCCCTTGGAGCGTGATTCGGGATTAGAGCTACGGAACCAGGTGGTGAAGTAACTAATCTTTAATCATCAGGTAGTGGCCGGTTTTGAAATGAGTCTCTTGTAAAATAAAATTTTTTACCCCCGTCACTCGGTTAAGGGAGACGGTGGAGGAGACAAGGTATACAACCACTTATACTTTAGAGCAACAAATTGCAAAAGCTTAATAATAGCTTAAATCTAAGTCCAAAGCGGAGGTGCCTAGACTGGGCCCAACCCTCCGTCAAGTGGGGCAGTGGGAACCTACAAGCACCAGTCTAGCTTTGCATGCTAACCCCAGGTGGAGAGAGGTCTAACTATCAGACGATCCCACGTCTAAGGGTCCTGTGACTTAATCAATCTAACTGACTGTTTGTCAACATGTGTAACCCAGCATATTATTAGTAAACAACTTGTACATTAACTGTGATAGTTTGATAAGAAAAACAATCCACACATGGTAAAAGATACTCCTGTGGAGAACAAGAAATCAGATGGCATGAGGAGCTCCTTGCTTGCTCTTAAGGTTATTCAAGTGCCTCCGCTGACGCCGAGGCCCTGGGCTGTTTCCCACTCTCCCCCTGGGGCTCGTTGGGGGAGCGGGGCTGTGCCCGGGGTACCGCTAGGCAAGGTCGGCCACTCCGGATTTCCGGGGCCGGATGTTGGGACCTTGCCACCCAAAGGTATGTAATCTGGGTGCGTATAATGTGCTTATTCCACCATGGCGGATCTGGAGCTTATGGGAAGCCCCAGGTTGTAAGGAATATAGCGTTGTTTCAGGACCTCTAGTAGGGCCGCGGGCCTCCTTTTGAGGAAGTCAGTCTGGATAGATCCGGTGTTGTTCCTTGGAATGATATCCGGTCTAGAGAGCGGGCCTTATTATTATAGCATCCATCAGCTAATACCGGTGGACCCGGCAAATTACATCTCTGGGCGGATCAGTAAAGAGGGGCGGGTTAGAGCTCGGTGGGCTCTGTCGAGCTCCAATGGTATATCTTCTGATACCTCTAGTACTGAGTAAAGAGAGAATATAATGCCCCGTGCAGGTGGGCAACTCCACCATTCTGGGACCTCGACTCGGATGTTATTCCTTCTGCCCCTGTTTTCTGCATCGTCCAGTTGGTCAGACAGGTGTTGTAGTTCGTATGTGTGCGTTGCCAGCGCTGCATGGGAATCTGCCCTCACTTGTAGTATTATCTGAGCACCTGGGTCGCTTCTGTTCTGGCTCGTATTGCTGTACCTCCTCCTCAGGATGGACACCTCTGCACTGTAAGATTGTACAAGGTGAGACACGTAACACTCCATGTCTTCCCTGGTGGGTATTGCTTTTAGTGTGCTTTAAAGTTGCGCAGTTTCGCCAGGCCTCCATGACCTTGTCAGTATTGTAGCTGATGAGATGGACATAAAAACTGCAGAAGTGGTGATATTTGTGGGGTGGCGATCCTCTCCAGAGATTGCGTGGCCACAAATTCTGTGGTGAGATGATGAGAATGTATAAAATGGTACCTGTCTTCGGAAGTCGCCGACACATGTGCCGGGATCTGTGACATCGGCAAGATGAAGCTGGTATGCCGGACAGCTGCATGTCTGGTGAGAGCGGCTTGTGCAGCACTCCCAATTCCTCCCCATTGTCAGAAGCTCTTTTCCCTGCGGCTCAGGTGGTGTCAGGCTGGGTGGCGTTGCACATTCCAGGGTGGCCAAACTAACTACCTGCCACCTGCGTTATCTGTTAGGCCTTCACGGACAACTGCTGCAATGTTGGGCTCTCCATGAGGGCGAGTAATGTACCTCGGCTTGTACCTGAGGCTATTTCTGGGGTCATCTTGTGTGTGAAGGCCCCTCTGTCTGTCCTCTCCCGGCATTGATACAGGAACTCCTTCGTGGGGGAAGGGAGCCCTTCCTGCAGAAACCTCCATCCCTGTCTAGGGGGTCCCCCTTTCTTCCCTCTGCCATACCTTAATTGCCCTGAATCCCCGGGATGGGTTGGGAGAGGCAGCTGCTCCTGATGTCTCCGGCACGCTGCGATCCTGTTCCTCGCCGGGGCGCACCACGTGGACGGACAGTGTCTCCCCATACAGGCCGCGTGCTCCCGACGGCAGCACTGCCGCTTCCGCTTCCCCCACTCTGCTCCTCCATGTTCAGCTTCGGAGTGCAGAGTGTACTCTCGCATACTGCCGCTGCTATGTGTCCGAGGAGAGAGGTGCCGGGCTCCCTGTGTGGCGTGCGCACCATGCTCATCGCCGCCATATTGGCCCAGAGGCCCTCGTTGAAGGGCCCCTCTGTCTGTCCTCTCCCGGGCATTGATGCAGAAACTCCTTCGTGTGGGAGGGGAGGCCCTTCCTGCAGAAACCCCATCCGCTGTCTAGGGGGTCCCCCTGTTCTTCCTCTGCCATACCTTTATTGCCTGAATCCCCGGATGGGTTTTGGGAGAGCAGCTGCTCCTGATGTCTCCGCACGCTGCGATCCTGTTCCTCGCCTGTACTCTTGGGCATACTGCCGCTGCTATGTGTCCGAGGAGAGGAGGATGCCGGGGCTCCCTGTTGGCGTGCGCGCCACTCTCATCGCCGCCATATTGGCGCCAGAGGCCCTCGTGGAAGCGTGTGACAGAGGAGACAGAAAGCGGCTGATGCCTCATGCCGAGACTCTCGATGGTGGTGCCGGGGTCTTGAGTCTTTCCTCTTTCTTGGGCCCATGTGTGGGTGGATCGTGGTGCTGGGTGACACTTGGGGCACAGGAAAACCGGTGGTGAGCAGGAGCTAGGGAAAAACGTGTCTGCTCGCCTCCATAGCCAGGCCACCCCCACAAAAGACCTTTTAATCCCTTTTTACCTTAAAATTTGTCTTTTTACCATCATATTCTAGGACCCATGTATTAACAAGTAAACGATTAAAAGGACAGGGAGGTAATTTTTTCAATATTTGTAAACTTATTATATACACGTCAATCACTTGTCCAAATTTTGACACCATATTTACCCTTATGCTGATCCCTTAAGAGCCATCACTTGTAACAAACATTGTAACGAATGAGGTCTCTAAGTACTTAGACTGATGAAGATTTCTCTCCGAGCCCAAATGCACTTTATTTTCACTTATGTTTTAATAATAAAAGTAGTGTCACCTCACTACCAGTCTGAAGATTATCCATGCCATGACCCACGAAAGTTTCTGTAATAGATGCCCAGATAAGTAAAATTAAAAAACAAGACAAAAGACAAAAAATAATAAGGCACTTGGATAGCACGAAATGAGCCGTCACCTTCAGCTGCCTCCTCTCTATTCCTTCCCTCTTGTGACAAATATTTTTATTATGCACAATAAGATTTTAAGGAATGGTGAGTGGCACTGTTTGCTATATCAATTTTCAGGTTAGAGCACCACTGTATCCTAAATTGGTCGTGCACCCCTCTATTTTTATTCCCATGGAGAATTGTAAATAGTTTCCTCCAGTTAATTTACAACTTGAAGTGCCCATTTTGTTGTTTCTTATGCCTTTACAATTAGGATACACTATTACTGGGAATTCCACCATCTCTCTATGTTCTTGTATCAACTGAAAATCCTTTGCTCTTACAGGCTTGTGGCAGGTCTCCATGGATAACCGCTCGTGTGTAGAGTTCCAGACTACTACCATAAGTTTGTAATTATTACCGTTTTTCGTCGTATACTCTATGAGGTCTTGTGAATTTGCTTATTTTTACTGTGATTGTTTTCGATATTCGGCTTCACTCCCCATTTACTTCTTCCTCTGTAAACTTATCCTTCATAGACATCTGCTACCACACATCTCATCCCAAAGCTTCTCCATATAGTGCACTCAGGATGAAGTCCTTGTCCTTCAAGCAATGCTTCACTTCGTCATCTAGGTCTGCGCCTTCCTGAATTCTTATACATGATCAGTCCTCTCTATCACTGCCTCCAGGAGGCCATTACTGTTCATCACTTATTCTGTCATGCTGTGGATGTAGTCATGCTTTCCATGGGGGTTCTCCAAAGTTCACCATTGTAATCTATGTAGAGTTTGTGCTGTTTGGAGTTGGTCCAAAGAAGGAAAACCTTCTCCACCTGCCTGTCCCATCTCATTGTCATGATGATTTACTACTCCACAGGTTGCTTGTGTCATGACACCATCATCATACAAACAGTGAAACTCAGTCAGAGCTTTTCAACCTTCTATAACATGTAGTTCCCATGCTCAATCCTTTCATTACAGTCTACTTACCAGGGAAATTTGAGAGCTTGTCGAAGGTTCATGAAGACCAAGTAAAGTATCGCTTTGTATTTTACAAAAGAAGAAAAACTAAGGATACAGCTCTCCTTTGGGAGATATGTCCAGGACTGAAAAAAGGAGGTCTGGTTTTCTCCAATTAGTTATGAAGAAAAGAAAGGTTCTGCTCCAGCATGACCATCTTGAGACTTTATCCTGTAGAGTTGGCACTTTTCGGATGGAACATTGTCCTTATTAGTAATTAGACCATATTTAGAAAAGGCATAAGCGGATGTGGTATCAGCAAAAAAAGGAGTAAAATGTAGTAATATTATATATCTGAATACCATATTTATAATGCAAACAAGTATAGATCAAGAATGTATCATATTGGGACACATCACAAAATCAATTATCATATAACTAGATTTTGAGATTGAGACATTTAGGAAACTTGTGTTGAGGGTGCGTCCACATGTTCAGTTTCAATGCGAGTTTTTGATGCCCAAACAGGAGTGGAGTAAAAATAGCGGAGGAGTAACATTTTCCAATGATAATGCCTTACCCTGAGCCATACCTGCTTTTGGCTTCAAAAATTGCATCTAAAAACTGAAGGTGTGGCTGCACCCCAAGAGTCATGATATAGAATCCCTCACAGGTTGACCTTTCTGATACTTTGAACTAGATAGATTCATTGATGACAAAAGTAGATTTCAAAATGTCTGGACATCTCCACATTCTTATTGCTTATCGAGTTGGGATCAGTGACAGCACCATCTATGTACCATGTTCCACTCTTCGCTTATGACGAAGGTTTTCTAAATACTCCCTCCCACCGGCGGTCCTGTAGTCCAATTCACTTTAGTGATTATGGGTGCAATTTCCACCTTCTGATTTATAGACCAGATTGGTACTGGCAGAGCCTTTGCTGTAGTCCTGAAGGAATACTGGTCAGTCTCTATCCCTATTTGGGAATCATCTGGCCAAAGTTTGCAAATTCAGGATATTTCTGAACCAGACTGGGCCTGATCCTCCTTCAGCCCACTTCAGCGAGACTGCTGTCCAGATATATATAAAGTCCACAAAATAGAGAAAAGTTATTTCACTATGACTGGAGCTCCAAGGATTCTTCTTCTCCCTCTTATTTTATATAAATCTTCGATAACAGCACCAATCTTCAATTTCTCCTGCTGAAAGTATGTCACCATTCAGACATCCCCATCCACTCTCATTCTCCTCTTTCATTGTATTGTAACTGGAAGAAAATATGCGGCAGATGGTGTGGGTACGTTCCAACAAGGTTAAAATTTATTCCAATTCACATACTCACAAAAAAAAAGCCATTAAAATGCGCATATCTCAATTCACATAACGGGACGCAGCTTTCTATCCGCCCTAGATATATAAAGATCGCTGTTGCACTTTTTGAAAATGGCGCTAACCAAATGCACCTTCTGGATAAAGAAAAATGAAATGGTAAACAATATTGGGGCTTATTTACTAAGGTCCCACGGTTGCATTTCCGTTGGGTTCTCCAGCATTTTCGGGGATCGCGCCACTTGACAGGTATTTAGGCAGGCGATTGTGTCTCCGCAATCAGATTTTGTCGCAATCGCGCCAGCTTTCATGCGACACAAATTGGGGGGCGGACCGTTGGACGATTCGACGATTCTAGCAAACCGCAGTTTGGTCGCAAGACCAATCACTTACTACATCAGAGAAAGATGGTTAACCTGATCGGGAGCAACACATTAAGAAATCGTGTGCACAATCTAGGTGAATCGCGGCAGAGTTCATTATCATCAGACATTCCGGATCGGGGATCGCGTAGGGACCGGGTAGTAAATGTGCCCCATTATGTGCATATCTACCGCCTCAAGGTCTTATAATAAGTTTCATTCTCTATGGCATCACTGGATCATGTTTAGACAGTCTGAAGCATAAGTCATACTAATGACATCTGGAGATTGACCAGGAACATATTGGGGCATTTTACTTACCCCCCTTCGCGATCCCCGATGTGCATTGTCTGATGAGTATTCGGAGCTGCCCCGATTCCTAAGATATCGTGCGTCCAATTTCCTGCATGTGTCGCTTCCCCGCTGAGATTGTCTGGAGTTCACCTTCTTCTTCCCTGTGTATGTGAGTTGCATGGCTTGCGACACAATTTGAATTTTTAATATTCCGCGTGTTTGTCCGAATCAGTCTGGTTGTCCGAGGCCATGCCCCCGATTTGTGTCACATGAAAGCCAGCCGATCACCAAAATCCGATCGGTGCACCAAAACCCCTGTGCAATTCGGTGCAAATTGGAAAAATTCAGGAACCCGACAGAAATGTGTTCACTACGCTTAGTAAATAGCCCCTTGTGTACGATAGCATAGTTCAGATGATTAGTTGGGTGAGGACAGTGGTGTATCACCTCTACGTGCTACTAGTTTTACCCTTTATTATTTATTATTATTATTCATTTCCTATGTACAGTATATGCGTTTTATACTTTTTGTGTCTTCCTTTTTCTGCATATGAAAATATAAAATAAAAATATTACTAACCCTATGAAGATTGTTTTTCTTAAAAGTAACTAAGTACATTTTCTGGATTCTGTAGGGAGCTCTTCACATCATCCAGCAGAGTTGGAATGGATTGAAGAGTCTTAAAACGTTTTAATGGTAGTTTTTTTTTTTAATAACATTTTCAGAATATTACAAACAGTATTTTATGAAAATCGCTTTAATCCAATAAATGACAATTTCGGTAAGTTTTTGCTAAGTTTTATGCATCTTAGTTTTTTTTATTATTATTATGTTTTAAATATTTTTTTCAAAATGCAAAATGTGATCATTCAATTCATTCTTATCTGAGGGAGAAAAGCTTATCCTGCCGGCGGTAATATTATGCCAGAAATTATAAAATGTAATTATATTCTGTGTTTGTTATAAAAGATCAACTAGAGACGTCTCCCAGTGATGATTTCTGTAGGAATCCGTAATTTTAAATAACCCACTCTCTAATGAATATGAGGATGTTTTTTTTCAGTTAAAACACGATTTGAGAAATTATCCTAATCACATTCCAGGAGGACTGCGGAAGAAAAACTTGTAGAATTATAATAGAAACTTGGTAGAATTTAAATAATAAATGAGACTTACTTAGATCATATGTCAAATACTTTTATATATTGTAAGTGTTACTTTATTTTTTGACCTGGTTTTATTTCTATATTACCACTAAGCCTTATCACACTGAGGCATGTAAGACACTGAAATTTTGTACCGTATTTTCCGCCATAGGTGCACCGGAATATAAGGCGCATTATTCCATGGGCCTTATTATGTATAATTCCATATATAAGGCGCATCGGACATAAGGCGCAGGGTCTGGGCGTGGCGGAGTTCCAGGGGCGGAGCGAAGACCCGACGACGAGACGCATGCGACGCCAAGACGCGGAACGCGGGGAAGGTAGCGGAGGTGGAGAATGGCATACTTACATAGTCCCCCGCTACCGGAGACACAGATCTCCAGCGGGAACTGCAGACCGACGCGGCAGAAGTTTGTTCGTGCCGCGTGGTCTGCAGTTCCCGCTGGATATCTGCTGTCTCCGTAGCGGGGACCTATGTAAGTAGGGCCTCTGCCCTCCTATAGGGCGCCCTCCTATGGCGCACCCGGACTATAAGCACACTTTGGATTTCCAGGATCCGGCTTTATGTGCGCCTTATAGTCCGGAAAATACGGTTAGCTTATTGAATTTTTTTCACCAATCGCTCCTCGCTCCATATAATTGGCCCTTCTCCGTTTAAGTCCCCGCCCCTCCCTGTCCCCTTGCCGATCTTTTGTGCTTCTATGCCTGTCCCATAAAGGTGTGTCTCGCCAATACCTCCTGCGAATGCAATAACTGTTCACCTGGTGCCCCTGTCGCTTTACCCTGTCGTTGTCTGTTCCGATATCACTTCTCTGCTGCCCACCCTGACCTCCTGCTCTGCCTCGAGCTTGAACCAGTGCACCTCTCTCGACTGTCCGCCCACGATTCTGCGGGGGCTTTATTACCCCCAGTGCTCCTTGCACATTGAACTAATGCCAATGCAGTTGATCACAGAACAGTTTAAGGTGGCCTTCTTCATCAGGCTCCTTTCCGGGATGGCCCTGGCATGGGCTACACCTCTCTGGGACAGGAATGACCCGGTCACAGCCAATATTGGGACAGGAACGACACGGTCTTTGCCAATATCACCGCACTGACCTTCTGCTCTGCCTCTGATGTTGAATTTGTGCTGCCTGTCTCGACCTCCTGTCCATCCCCAACCACGATTCTGCCTCAAGACTCTGTAACTCCTGGTCTTGGTGGCCACCGCAGACAAAGTCGCGACCTGGTGGTACCACACTGCAGCAAGTCCAACCTGCTTTGCAGCGGTCTTTTGGTGAAAACCAGGTACCACTTAGACTCTGTTCCCAGGTGTCAGCTTACATCTTCGTCTTTGGTGGTCCAGTGGGTCCACTACCCCTGAATCCTGACAATGGCATTGCCTCAGGATGTCATAAACACTTGATGGATGCAAGTCCCTGTTCTGGGGCCCACACCAATCTGAAATATTTTAAAAATAAAAGTTAATTTTAAAATTACTCAGTTGACTATTCTTTCAAATTCTTGAGGGGGAAGGGAGAGAAATCCAGGCTTGGGATATATACATAAGTTCATCGAAAAGAGGGACAGTTTGTTATTGGAGCTGGCTACTATATACCCTTGATTTTTGGGTTGTTTCTAATAGCGTAGCCAGGTTTCCATGACAATCACCCCTGGCGGGTTCGTTCTGATGTGTATAGGCTGCGAGAAAACCCATTTGCCTGACTCTGGCGTGGGGCTGTTAAATAGGGCTAGGATCTTCCCCATAAATTTTGGGCCCGCCAATAGTTTAAGCACGCGGTCATGAAACCCAATGTACCCTGTCGAAAGCCTTATCTGCGTCGATTGAGAGAGGCAGGAGGGAATAATCTTTTCTGTGCCTGTTTCATGAGGAGGAATGTCTTGTTAAGTTGTCCTTGCTTCTTTGCCCCTCACAAACCCTAGTTGGTTGGTGCCTATTTAATTTTGGAGGTAACTGGGCCTGGCGATCCGCCAATGTTTTGGAGTATAGCGTTCAGGTCTACCTTAAAAGGAAAATGGGCCGATGCTCACAGTGATAAGAGTCCTTGTCGGGCTTTAAAAGAACACGAATATTTGCCTCTAAGGACTAGGATGAATGTTTGAAGGGGGAATAGTAGTTAAGACCCGTTCAGAAATGGAGCCGGGACTCCCTGAATATTTTAAAATGGCGGCAAAAGCCGTCGGGGCCTGGGCTCTTCCCCGCGGGGTGTTTCCTAATTGCCCTCAGATATTTCCCTACTCACTGAGATCCGCTTCCAACGCCTCAACCTTGTCCTCCTCCGTGGAGCAAAGCTGTGTCTCTCATATAGGTGTCTACTGCCTTGTCACAGAGTTGGATCTAAATCAGTGAGTGGCCTTTGGTTGTAAATTGGGTATAATATATCCAAATTCTGCGCTATTCGCCGGTTGTATTTTTTTCCCTTCTGAGGTCCAATTTTGGGGATGTGTGCTGCTCCCCACCCTTGGGTGGAGAGTCTGGCCAGCTGATGGCCACATTTGTGTTAGCTGTCATAAATTCGACTTATGAATTGCATGCGCTGGGAGAGTGATTTGCGGTCTAATGGGCTCTGATCTCATCTCTCACTATTCCTAGATCTGCAGAACCTCCGGGGACCGAGTTGTTTTATGTCTTTGCTCAGAGAGTGTAGTTCCTGTAACAGTGAGGTGAGTTTAGCTGCATTTTCTTTTTAAGTTGAACCCCAGTTCGGTGAAGCGACTGGTAGCTCACATTAGAGGCTTCCCACTTCATAGGCATAACCCTCGGACGGAGGTCGGTGATCCTAAATTGGATTCAAGAGTATGTTTGATCTCCTGTATAAGAGGGCGTCTTAAGCAAGTAACGTTAAGACGCCAAGCCATGGTCGTTTGGCATATTAGGGATAGTGACTGTCACATATATTGGCGCATGATCGGAAATCACAATGTTCCCTATTGATGCTGTCGCTCCCACGTTAACGTCTGTGCTGAATGAGAAAGAAATCTATACGACTATAAGATCATGTGCCTGAGGAATAATATGTATAGTCTCTGTCCCTAGGGTTAATTCCCCAAACATCAATCAACTGGAGGTTTGTGTATGTCCTTTCTAAAGAGCCCAGCTGTTGCAGGAGACCTGCTTTTTCCCAAGTAATACATTCAAAGGAATTTGAATGTCCCCTCCAACATTAGCATCCCCTCATAACCCGCTAGTTCCTGCAGAATTTCCTACAGGCTGTATGGGAATGATTGGGTAAGTACAGATTGCCAGGGTAAAAACCTGATTGATATTGCTTTTAACAAAGGCGTATCTGCCTGCCTCATCTATCACCTTACCCAGGACCGTATTGTGGGAGGGAGCGATGAACCGCAATGGAGTGTCCCTTGGAGCGTGATTCGGGATTAGAGCTACGGAACCAGGTGGTGAAGTAACTAATCTTTAATCATCAGGTAGTGGCCGGTTTTGAAATGAGTCTCTTGTAAAATAAAATTTTTTACCCCCTGTCACTCGGTTAAGGGAGACGGTGGAGGAGACAAGGTATACAACCACTTATACTTTAGAGCAACAAATTGCAAAAGCTTAATAATAGCTTAAATCTAAGTCCAAAGCGGAGGTGCCTAGACTGGGCCCAACCCTCCGTCAAGTGGGGCAGTGGGAACCTACAAGCACCAGTCTAGCTTTGCATGCTAACCCCAGGTGGAGAGAGGTCTAACTATCAGACGATCCCACGTCTAAGGGTCCTGTGACTTAATCAATCTAACTGACTGTTTGTCAACATGTGTAACCCAGCATATTATTAGTAAACAACTTGTACATTAACTGTGATAGTTTGATAAGAAAAACAATCCACACATGGTAAAAGATACTCCTGTGGAGAACAAGAAATCAGATGGCATGAGGAGCTCCTTGCTTGCTCTTAAGGTTATTCAAGTGCCTCCGCTGACGCCGAGGCCCTGGGCTGTTTCCCACTCTCCCCCTGGGGCTCGTTGGGGGAGCGGGGCTGTGCCCGGGGTACCGCTAGGCAAGGTCGGCCACTCCGGATTTCCGGGGCCGGATGTTGGGACCTTGCCACCCAAAGGTATGTAATCTGGGTGCGTATAATGTGCTTATTCCACCATGGCGGATCTGGAGCTTATGGGAAGCCCCAGGTTGTAAGGAATATGCGTTGTTTCAGGACCTCTAGTAGGGCCGCGGGCCTCCTTTTGAGGAAGTCAGTCTGGATAGATCCGGTGTTGTTCCTTGGAATGATATCCGGTCTAGAGAGCGGGCCTTATTATTATAGCATCCATCAGCTAATACCGGTGGACCCGGCAAATTACATCTCTGGGCGGATCAGTAAAGAGGGGCGGGTTAGAGCTCGGTGGGCTCTGTCGAGCTCCAATGGTATATCTTCTGATACCTCTAGTACTGAGTAAAGAGAGAATATAATGCCCCGTGCAGGTGGGCAACTCCACCATTCTGGGACCTCGTACTCGGATGTTATTCCTTCTGCCCCTGTTTTCTGCATCGTCCAGTTGGTCAGACAGGTGTTGTAGTTCGTATGTGTGCGTTGCCAGCGCTGCATGGGAATCTGCCCTCACTTGTAGTATTATCTGAGCACCTGGGTCGCTTCTGTTCTGGCTCGTATTGCTGTACCTCCTCCTCAGGATGGACACCTCTGCACTGTAAGATTGTACAAGGTGAGACACGTAACACTCCATGTCTTCCCTGGTGGGTATTGCTTTTAGTGTGCTTTAAAGTTGCGCAGTTTCGCCAGGCCTCCATGACCTTGTCAGTATTGTAGCTGATGAGATGGACATAAAAACTGCAGAAGTGGTGATATTTGTGGGGTGGCGATCCTCTCCAGAGATTGCGTGGCCACAAATTCTGTGGTGAGATGATGAGAATATTAAAATGGTACCTGTCTTCGGAAGTCGCCGACACATGTGCCGGGATCTGTGACATCGGCAAGATGAAGCTGGTATGCCGGACAGCTGCATGTCTGGTGAGAGCGGCTTGTGCAGCACTCCCAATTCCTCCCCATTGTCAGAAGCTCTTTTCCCTGCGGCTCAGGTGGTGTCAGGCTGGGTGGCGTTGCACATTCCAGGGTGGCCAAACTAACTACCTGCCACCTGCGTTATCTGTTAGGCCTTCACGGACAACTGCTGCAATGTTGGGCTCTCCATGAGGGCGAGTAATGTACCTCGGCTTGTACCTGAGGCTATTTCTGGGGTCATCTTGTGTGTGAAGGCCCCTCTGTCTGTCCTCTCCCGGCATTGATACAGGAACTCCTTCGTGGGGGAAGGGAGCCCTTCCTGCAGAAACCTCCATCCCTGTCTAGGGGGTCCCCCTTTCTTCCCTCTGCCATACCTTAATTGCCCTGAATCCCCGGGATGGGTTGGGAGAGGCAGCTGCTCCTGATGTCTCCGGCACGCTGCGATCCTGTTCCTCGCCGGGGCGCACCACGTGGACGGACAGTGTCTCCCCATACAGGCCGCGTGCTCCCGACGGCAGCACTGCCGCTTCCGCTTCCCCCACTCTGCTCCTCCATGTTCAGCTTCGGAGTGCAGAGTGTACTCTCGCATACTGCCGCTGCTATGTGTCCGAGGAGAGAGGTGCCGGGCTCCCTGTGTGGCGTGCGCACCATGCTCATCGCCGCCATATTGGCCCAGAGGCCCTCGTTGAAGGGCCCCTCTGTCTGTCCTCTCCCGGGCATTGATGCAGAAACTCCTTCGTGTGGGAGGGGAGGCCCTTCCTGCAGAAACCCCATCCGCTGTCTAGGGGGTCCCCCTGTTCTTCCTCTGCCATACCTTTATTGCCTGAATCCCCGGATGGGTTTTGGGAGAGCAGCTGCTCCTGATGTCTCCGCACGCTGCGATCCTGTTCCTCGCCTGTACTCTTGGGCATACTGCCGCTGCTATGTGTCCGAGGAGAGGAGGATGCCGGGGCTCCCTGTTGGCGTGCGCGCCACTCTCATCGCCGCCATATTGGCGCCAGAGGCCCTCGTGGAAGCGTGTGACAGAGGAGACAGAAAGCGGCTGATGCCTCATGCCGAGACTCTCGATGGTGGTGCCGGGGTCTGTGAGTCTTTCCTCTTTCTTGGGCCCATGTGTGGGTGGATCGTGGTGCTGGGTGACACTTGGGGCACAGGAAAACCGGTGGTGAGCAGGAGCTAGGGAAAAACGTGTCTGCTCGCCTCCATAGCCAGGCCACCCCCACAAAAGACCTTTTAATCCCTTTTTACCTTAAAATTTGTCTTTTTACCATCATATTCTAGGACCCATGTATTAACAAGTAACGATTAAAAGGACAGGGAGGTAATTTTTTCAATATTTGTAAACTTATTATATACACGTCAATCACTTGTCCAAATTTTGACACCATATTTACCCTTATGCTGATCCCTTAAGAGCCATCACTTGTAACAAACATTGTAACGAATGAGGTCTCTAAGTACTTAGACTGATGAAGATTTCTCTCCGAGCCCAAATGCACTTTATTTTCACTTATGTTTTAATAATAAAAGTAGTGTCACCTCACTACCAGTCTGAAGATTATCCATGCCATGACCCACGAAAGTTTCTGTAATAGATGCCCAGATAAGTAAAATTAAAAAACAAGACAAAAGACAAAAAATAATAAGGCACTTGGATAGCACGAAATGAGCCGTCACCTTCAGCTGCCTCCTCTCTATTCCTTCCCTCTTGTGACAAATATTTTTATTATGCACAATAAGATTTTAAGGAATGGTGAGTGGCACTGTTTGCTATATCAATTTTCAGGTTAGAGCACCACTGTATCCTAAATTGGTCGTGCACCCCTCTATTTTTATTCCCATGGAGAATTGTAAATAGTTTCCTCCAGTTAATTTACAACTTGAAGTGCCCATTTTGTTGTTTCTTATGCCTTTACAATTAGGATACACTATTACTGGGAATTCCACCATCTCTCTATGTTCTATGTATCAACTGAAAATCCTTTGCTCTTACAGGCTTGTGGCAGGTCTCCATGGATAACCGCTCGTGTGTAGAGTTCCAGACTACTACCATAAGTTTGTAATTATTACCGTTTTTCGTCGTATACTCTATGGAGGTCTTGTGAATTTGCTTATTTTTACTGTGATTGTTTTCGATATTCGGCTTCACTCCCCATTTACTTCTTCCTCTGTAAACTTATCCTTCATAGACATCTGCTACCACACATCTCATCCCAAAGCTTCTCCATATAGTGCACTCAGGATGAAGTCCTTGTCCTTCAAGCAATGCTTCACTTCGTCATCTAGGTCTGCGCCTTCCTGAATTCTTATACATGATCAGTCCTCTCTATCACTGCCTCCAGGAGGCCATTACTGTTCATCACTTATTCTGTCATGCTGTGGATGTAGTCATGCTTTCCATGGGGGTTCTCCAAAGTTCACCATTGTAATCTATGTAGAGTTTGTGCTGTTTGGAGTTGGTCCAAAGAAGGAAAACCTTCTCCACCTGCCTGTCCCATCTCATTGTCATGATGATTTACTACTCCACAGGTTGCTTGTGTCATGACACCATCATCATACAAACGTGAAACTCAGTCAGAGCTTTTCAACCTTCTATAACATGTAGTTCCCATGCTCAATCCTTTCATTACAGTCTACGTTACCAGGGAAATTTGAGAGCTTGTCGAAGGTTCATGAAGACCAAGTAAGTATCGCTTTGTATTTTACAAAAGAAGAAAAACTAAGGATACAGCTCTCCTTTGGGAGATATGTCCAGGACTGAAAAAAGGAGGTCTGGTTTTCTCCAATTAGTTATGAAGAAAAGAAAGGTTCTGCTCCAGCATGACCATCTTGAGACTTTATCCTGTAGAGTTGGCACTTTTCGGATGGAACATTGTCCTTATTAGTAATTAGACCATAATTTAGAAAAGGCATAAGCGGATGTGGTATCAGCAAAAAAAGGAGTAAAATGTAGTAATATTATATATCTGAATACCATATTTATAATGCAAACAAGTATAGATCAAGTAATGTATCATATTGGGACACATCACAAAATCAATTATCATATAACTAGATTTTGAGATTGAGACATTTAGGAAACTTGTGTTGAGGGTGCGTCCACATTTCAGTTTCAATGCGAGTTTTTGATGCCCAAACAGGAGTGGAGTAAAAATAGCGGAGGAGTAACATTTTCCAATGATAATGCCTTACCCTGAGCCATACCTGCTTTTGGCTTCAAAAATTGCATCTAAAAACTGAAGGTGTGGCTGCACCCCAAGAGTCATGATATAGAATCCCTCACAGGTTGACCTTTCTGATACTTTGAACTAGATAGATTCATTGATGACAAAAGTAGATTTCAAAATGTCTGGACATCTCCACATTCTTATTGCTTATCGAGTTGGGATCAGTGACAGCACCATCTATGTACCATGTTCCACTCTTCGCTTATGACGAAGGTTTTCTAAATACTCCCTCCCACCGGCGGTCCTGTAGTCCAATTCACTTTAGTGATTATGGGTGCAATTTCCACCTTCTGATTTATAGACCAGATTGGTACTGGCAGAGCCTTTGCTGTAGTCCTGAAGGAATACTGGTCGTCTCTATCCCTATTTGGGAATCATCTGGCCAAAGTTTGCAAATTCAGGATATTTCTGAACCAGACTGGGCCTGATCCTCCTTCAGCCCACTTCAGCGAGACTGCTGTCCAGATATATAAAAGTCCACAAAATAGAGAAAAGTTATTTCACTATGACTGGAGCTCCAAGGATTCTTCTTCTCCCTCTTATTTTATATAAATCTTCGATAACAGCACCAATCTTCAATTTCTCCTGCTGAAAGTATGTCACCATTCAGACATCCCCATCCACTCTCATTCTCCTCTTTCATTGTATTGTAACTGGAAGAAAATATGCGGCAGATGGTGTGGGTACGTTCCAACAAGGTTAAAATTTATTCCAATTCACATACTCACAAAAAAAAAGCCATTAAAATGCGCATATCTCAATTCACAAACGGGACGCAGCTTTCTATCCGCCCTAGATATATAAAGATCGCTGTTGCACTTTTTGAAAATGGCGCTAACCAAATGCACCTTCTGGATAAAGGAAAAATGAAATGGTAAACAATTTGGGGCTTATTTACTAAGGTCCCACGGTTGCATTTCCGTTGGGTTCTCCAGCATTTTCGGGGATCGCGCCACTTGACAGGTATTTAGGCAGGCGATTGTGTCTCCGCAATCAGATTTTGTCGCAATCGCGCCAGCTTTCATGCGACACAAATTGGGGGGCGGACCGTTGGACGATTCGACGATTCTAGCAAACCGCAGTTTGGTCGCAAGACCAATCATTACTACATCAGAGAAAGATGGTTAACCTGATCGGGAGCAACACATTAAGAAATCGTGTGCACAATCTAGGTGAATCGCGGCAGAGTTCATTATCATCAGACATTCCGGATCGGGGATCGCGTAGGGACCGGGTAGTAAATGTGCCCCATTATGTGCATATCTACCGCCTCAAGGTCTTATAATAAGTTTCATTCTCTATGGCATCACTGGATCATGTTTAGACAGTCTGAAGCATAAGTCATACTAATGACATCTGGAGATTGACCAGGAACATATTGGGGCATTTTACTTACCCCCCTTCGCGACCCCGATGTGCATTGTCTGATGAGTATTCGGAGCTGCCCCGATTCCTAAGATATCGTGCGTCCAATTTCCTGCATGTGTCGCTTCCCCGCTGAGATTGTCTGGAGTTCACCTTCTTCTTCCCTGTGTATGTGAGTTGCATGGCTTGCGACACAATTTGAATTTTTAATATTCCGCGTGTTTGTCCGAATCAGTCTGGTTGTCCGAGGCCATGCCCCCGATTTGTGTCACATGAAAGCCAGCCGATCACCAAAATCCGATCGGTGCACCAAAACCCCTGTGCAATTCGGTGCAAATTGGAAAAATTCAGGAACCCGACAGAAATGTGTTCACTACGCTTAGTAAATAGCCCCTTGTGTACGATAGCATAGTTCAGATGATTAGTTGGGTGAGGACAGTGGTGTATCACCTCTACGTGCTACTAGTTTTACCCTATTATTATTTATTATTATTATTCATTTCCTATGTACAGTATATGCGTTTTATACTTTTTGTGTCTTCCTTTTTCTGCATATGAAAATATAAAATAAAAATATTACTAACCCTATGAAGATTGTTTTTCTTAAAAGTAACTAAGTACATTTTCTGGATTCTGTAGGGAGCTCTTCACATCATCCAGCAGAGTTGGAATGGATTGAAGAGTCTTAAAACGTTTTAATGGTAGTTTTTTTTTTTAATAACATTTTCAGAATATTACAAACAGTATTTTATGAAAATCGCTTTAATCCAATAAATGACAATTTCGGTAAGTTTTTGCTAAGTTTTATGCATCTTAGTTTTTTTTATTATTATTATGTTTTAAATATTTTTTTCAAAATGCAAAATGTGATCATTCAATTCATTCTTATCTGAGGGAGAAAAGCTTATCCTGCCGGCGGTAATATTATGCCAGAAATTATAAAATGTAATTATATTCTGTGTTTGTTATAAAAGATCAACTAGAGACGTCTCCCAGTGATGATTTCTGTAGGAATCCGTAATTTTAAATAACCCTCTCTCTAATGAATATGAGGATGTTTTTTTTCAGTTAAAACACGATTTGAGAAATTATCCTAATCACATTCCAGGAGGACTGCGGAAGAAAAACTTGTAGAATTATAATAGAAACTTGGTAGAATTTAAATAATAAATGAGACTTACTTAGATCATATGTCAAATACTTTTATATATTGTAAGTGTTACTTTATTTTTTGACCTGGTTTTATTTCTATATTACCACTAAGCCTTATCACACTGAGGCATGTAAGACACTGAAATTTTGTACCGTATTTTCCGCCATAGGTGCACCGGAATATAAGGCGCATTATTCCATGGGCCTTATTATGTATAATTCCATATATAAGGCGCATCGGACATAAGGCGCAGGGTCTGGGCGTGGCGGAGTTCCAGGGGCGGAGCGAAGACCCGACGGACGAGACGCATGCGACGCCAAGACGCGGAACGCGGGGAAGGTAGCGGAGGTGGAGAATGGCATACTTACATAGTCCCCCGCTACCGGAGACACAGATCTCCAGCGGGAACTGCAGACCGACGCGGCAGAAGTTTGTTCGTGCCGCGTGGTCTGCAGTTCCCGCTGGATATCTGCTGTCTCCGGTAGCGGGGACCTATGTAAGTAGGGCCTGCTGCCCTCCTATAGGGCGCCCTCCTATGGCGCACCCGGACTATAAGGCACACTTTGGATTTCCAGGATCCGGCTTTATGTGCGCCTTATAGTCCGGAAAATACGGTTAGCTTATTGAATTTTTTTCACCAATCGGCTCCTCGCTCCATATAATTGGCCCTTCTCCGTTTAAGTCCCCGCCCCTCCCTGTCCCCTTGCCGATCTTTTGTGCTTCTATGCCTGTCCCATAAAGGTGTGTCTCCCATACTCCTGCAATAAAACTGTTCCCGGTGCCCTGTCGCTTACCCGTGTCTTGTCTCGTCCGATATCACTTCTCTGCTGCCCACCCTGACCTCCTGCTCTGCCTCGACATTGAACCAGTGCACCTCTCTCGACCTGTCCCGCCCACGATTCTGCGGGGGCTTATTACACCATGCTCCTTGCACTTGAACTAATGCCAATGCAGTTGATCACGAAAGTTTAGTGGCCTTCTTCATCAGTCTCCTTTCCGGGATGGCCCTGGCTGGCTACACCTCTCTGGGACAGAATGACCCGGTCACAGCCAATATTGTGACAGGAACGACACGGTCTTTGCCAATATCACCGCACGACCTTCTGCTCTGCCTCTGATTTTGAATTTGTGCTGCCTTTCTCGACCTCCTGTCCATCCCAACCACGATTCTGCCTCAAACTCTGTAACTCCTGGTCTTGGTGGCCACCGCAGACAAGTCGCGACTGTGTACCACACTGCAGCAAGTCAACCTGCTTTGCAGCGGTCTTTTGTGTGAAAACCAGTACACTTAGACTCTGTTCCCAGGTGTCAGCTTACATCTTTCGTCTTTGGTGGTCCAGTGGGTCCACTACCCCTGAATCCTGACATGGCATTGCCTCAGGATGTCATAAACACTTGATGGATGCAAAATTCCCTGTTCTGGGGCCCACACCAATCTGAAATATTTTAAAAATAACACTAAAAAAAACAGGTCCTTGTTATTGTAGAGTAACTGATGTAATCGGAGCCACTGGGAAATTTCCTTTTGGGATGTCATTATTTTTATTCAGTTTGATCTATATATAAAGCCAATTTAAAGGATCCATTTACATTACACGACATGCGGGGTGACCGACTTTTGTTATGTTTAGATTTATATAATTATAAATATAAGAATGTAAGAGGCTGTGGATGATTCTATTCCTCAAAATGTAATAAAATGACGTTATGGCATTGGGATTATCCCTTACCTCCAGCTGAAGACCCCCTTCCCTCCATGGAGCAGAACTCAAATACATTTTGGGAAAACTCAATGGATCTTTTGAGATTCTTTTATTTATTTGAACTGTGGGTCACACTTGAGGGAAGGACAATCACATTGGGAAAAAACTATGGATCCTCAGAATTTTTCTTTTCTTGCAGAATTTCCTTGTCGATATCTCATGGACAACCCCATGTACATTACATTTCACATTCTGCCGTTCTCCTCAAAAAACAAAGAGAAGCTGCTGAATCTCTGGGCTTTTTCCACTTTATATATCACAGGAATCTTTCTGAATTTGGTTGTTATTGCGATGATTTGTCTCAATGCCCATCTACACTCTCCTATGTATGTCTTCTTCTGTAACTTGTCCTCCATAGACATCTGCTACACCACAGTCGTTATCCCTAATCTCCTCTACATGTCACTATCTGGGGATGACCTGTTATCTGTCACCCGGTGCTTCTCCCAGATGTTCTTCTTTATTTTTTGTTCCAGTGCCGAGGTTATTCTGCTCTTTGTGATGGGGTTTGACCGATACGTCGCCATTTGTCATCCTTTTTCTTATCACCAAATGTTTAAATGTAATCCTGACTGGTAGTCATCATTGGATCGCTGCCTTTCGTTTCCTAAATTCTTCTTACTCCGAGATCTCTCTTACATGTCCTTCAATAAAGTTGTAGTTCATAATTTGTTTCTGCGAGGCCATAGTGTATTTACACGATCATGTGGCGGCCTCGGGAGTTCACCCTTATAGAGTCTATGTAGAGTTGGTGCTGCTTGGATTTTTCCCATTTTTATGCAACTTTCTATCATACGTATGTATATTCCGTGTTATTCTCCACATGAAGTCAAAAGAAGGAAGGAGGAAGACCCTCTCCACCTGCTTGTCCCATCTCACTGTTATGGCCATTTATTACTCTGTAGGTTCCGTGGTGTATCTGATGCCCTTTTCAGGGCACACGGAGCTCCTGAAGCAGATCCTTTCAGTGTTTTATGTGATAATTGTTCCCACAATCAATCCGATCATTTATAGTCTACGCAACAAAGAAATCATCACTGCTTGTCAGAAGCTAATGAAGATCTCATGAAATATCAGTGAGCGACAGCATAGCTCGTATGAAGAAGAAAAGGACTCTGTCATTTTATCCCACTAAAACACAAGACTTTCCAGGTAGGGGAAAGGGGAAATGTGCATTATAGAATTTGCTTTCCTAGGTGGAATTTCCTCCAAAGTAATCTAAAAATGTACCGAGAATAGTTATATTTTGATTACAATTAGTTACTTATTTTGATTACAATTAGTTACTTTATAGCCTAAAGGGGGGATATTACTTTAGATGTCCCTTTATTTGGACCCATTGCTCCTGGAAACATGGCTTTAGTGTCAAAGTACAGATAGAAATCACATCTGCAACATCCCCCACCGGGGCCTAGCCTTTTCTTGGGGCCTGGAGTCAGCCGGAGCCCGCAGTACCTGAGTGGCTGGCGGTTGCGGCCTAAGCACGCTTGTGTCACGGTGCTTGGTATGGGGAACCAGAGGGCTGTCCCACAGCCTGGCAGGTATCCAGCAGGGTGGTGTTGGCAAGAAATGATGAGGGAGAGACTGCTATAGCGGATCTCCCTGGGGCAACCCTTTGGTGTCTAGAGTATGAGTCTCTGTGTGGTGGACAGGGTGCCATGATGGTGACAGCTGTAATAGCAGGGACCAGACGGAGGCAGACGTTGAACAAAAATAACTTACAGTTCTTTATTGGAACCGACTGGAACATTAGCAACGTGCCTTGACAAAATGGTGGAATGCTGGAGATGCAGTTGGAGGGAGCCACAGGATGTAGATCATCAGCCTGGATGCAATGGAAGGCTGGAAGATAGCTGTGTCATAGAAGGATGCTTCAGCTTGTCCTGGGTTGCTTTAGATATCAGGTAGGATGATACCCATTTCCTCTCACTAACTAACTCACTACACTCTTCAGCAGGGAGCTGGGCTCACCTGCTCTGGTCTGTCTTCCTGTCTACCTAGACTAGACACTGAACTCTAGAAGTTTCCTGACCAGGGGTTTTGTTACTCCCACCGGTCAGGTGGTGGCTTCTCCTCCAATTACATCTCAGCTCACAGATACATTAGAATAACACATGTGATTGGATGACACATCTTACATCACATAAAACACTTAACTCCTGCCTTACCAGGCAGGATCTACCGCTGAAGTGCTCATCTGTGTTATGTTGTGACATGCTGTGTGGTTGATCAGCTACATCTGCAAGCTACATGGTGGGACATATTCGCAACAACCTCTCTGCCTTGCATCGGTGAGGGTGTTGCACATCCTTCAGACAACATCAAGCCTAAAGTCATCTGAAAGGTGAGATTCTCAAACATGACACCAAAAGCTTGATTTTAGATGCTATAGAACTTAATGTATGTAGCGTCCTCAGCTTTATAAGTGACCTAGCTCAAAATATGATCATTTTCCCATGATTTTGGAGAAGATTTATTTTTATAGCTAAACAAGCAGAAGCTTGACTGTCCTGTGACAAATGGGCACCTGATCTAACAGTTTGGATTGGAAGGAGATCCCATTAAGGCTGCTTAACCCACTAACTGCAACCCTAACCCTGTAATCCTAACCCCTAACTGTAACTGCCTTTTTGCCACATACATGGAATAGAGTAAAAGAAAAATCCTAAAATACAATACAAGTTTTGCAATTTTTATGCAGCCACCATCTAAATCAAAAGCAATCAAAATCCAAATATAGCAAAAAAAATGGTACCAATAAAAACAACATCTAATTCTGCAAAAAACAAGACCCCCACATGGTTACATCACAAAAAAGAAATATTTTATGGATCTTGGAAAGGATGAAAGGCTTCCAAATGACAAAACAACTGATTTATGGTATCTCTGCAATTGTAGCAACATGGACATATTGGGCAGATTTCTTACACCTGCCCATTCGGCGATCCCGCGGCGCCTTCTCTGCGCTGGATTCGGGCCGGCCAGGATTAGGATGGTAGTTCCTCCGCCGTCCACCAGGTGGCGCTGCTGCGTGAAAGCATCTGAACGCACTTCAATACCCGAGCTGGACCAAGTGAGTTTTCAAATGCGCCGGTTTTTCCGAATACGTTGGGTTTTTTTGTTCGGCCACCCCCCGCCTTTCCGTCGCGCGCATGCCGGCGCCGATGCGGCCACAAATCCGATCGCGTGCGCCAAAATCCTGGGGCATACAGGAAAATCGGCGCAAACGAAATTCGGGTAACACGTCGGGAAACGTCGAATCGGGCCCAGTAATGACCCCCTTGAAGCGCATTTCACTATGGCCCCGTGAACCGCACTTTCGTCGGGCATACCGACGATTTACGTTTTGCGCCCCTGGACAGGATTTTCAAAGGGATTTGTCGACGCAATCGGATTTGGTGCAATCGTGCAGCTTTCATGCGACACAACATCGTGAGAATGGCTGTCAGAGATCTGACGGATCGGACAAACTCTCAGGATTTAACTTCAAATTGTGTTCGCAAACCAAGCACTTATAGCACAGGGAAGAAAAGGTGAACTCCGGTGGGCCCCAGCGGGGAAGCTGACACCTGCGGATATCGGGCGCACGATCTTCCATGAATCGCGTCAGAGTTCATCCTCGTCGACGTCCGGATCGTGGATCATAGCCAGGACCATGTAAATAAATGTGCCCTTTTGTTATTTATGCCTACAACAAAATTTGTCATGTCAAAAGCCAGTAACAGAATTGCTATTTTTTCTCTGCATTAAGGTAAAACATTTTCCATGAAAAAGTACATTCCCCCCCAAATGGGGTCATAAATCTAGAACTGTTCCACACACAAAAAACAAGCTCTAATGTTCTGAATCTAAATATTCTACAATACACCCACATTATCGCTCTAGATTTATGACAAGGGGAAATGCAAAAAACTGGGGTTTAAAAAATAACCCAGAAAACTTGAGAAGCAGATATCTCATGTATTGTCCAGGCATGAAATCACGATTCCTTCACAAAGTATGTGGAGACGAACCGGACGGATAGTTCCTGCCAAACTACACAACCAGAGCCAAACACTTGAAATCTCCACCAGCCTTGGACCGGCTGTAGATTTCAATCTGGGTCCCCTAGTGCTGCACCGCATCGCCAAGAGGTCAGGACCAGACACGCCGGAACCATTCATATCCTCCTAAATTATTTTATAACCTGACTAAATTAAGGGCCGTTTTCTTAGGCCCTTATTGTAGAGATCCCTTATTATACCGGAAGAACTACATTTTGGCCAGCCAAACAAAAGGCCAGAGAGATGAAGCAAGAGTTAAAGATTCAAAATGTTTAATGTAATTCCTAAATTTTAATTAAATACATACGGAGGAAATGATAATAATAATATAATACAATGTAACTCAGTGTATGAGGACTGCAGGGAGACTCTATCGGGGAAACCACATGGTCCCAGGTACTACCAATTTAAAGAGAACCCGTCATGCAAGAATAACCCCCCTAAACTAATATATTGTCATAAACTGCCATTAGAGAGCATTTGCCTCTATCCCTTCATTGTCCTCTACATGCTGTAACCTAAGCAATGAGGTCCTAAGCTGTATGCAATGACCTGTGAAATGTCCAATGAGCCAGTAGCTATTCGTGCTGTCCCATCTTTAGTCATGAGTGGAGGCACAGCCACACCCCCCAGTGCATGGCTGACGCCGTATGACTTTGAGGCTGTATGAATGGTTACTTCCTGGTGCTGGTGGCCACGCCCCCTGCAGCCTGTGTGTGTATGTGAGAGATACACAGCTCCAGGCAGCCATGTTTACAGCAGAACATTTCAGATTCATGTGTAGCTGAAGTCTGTGTCTCTCACCTGTATATTAGAGGATTCAACATGTCCAGTGCAGATCAAGCACCACCCCCGCATGCTTTACTATACATTACACACAGACATGAGCAGGGAAGGAGGGGGAGGGTAACAGGGGTGACATCACTGCCTCTGACCATGTGACCAGCCTTATTACATGATAAAGAATAGATGATTTTATAATGATTATGTTGAATACCTAGATAAAGGCTGGTGATGGGATCCTTGTGAGCTGCTCCAACAGGTAGTGGTGCACATGACTAGTGGCAGAGACCTGATCAGGTGTCCTATAAGACAGCTTACTCCGCCCCCCCTGGAATATCATAGCTTGTAATGTACCTCTGTGTGCCCCGTACTGGTAATGTTCTTGTGTGCTCCATTACTGGTATGTTACTGTGTGCTGTGTTACGGTATGTTTACTGTGTGCTCCAATACTAGTGTTCTTACTGTTGTGCTCTGTGTTACTGGTATGTTTACTGTGTGTCTCCATTAATTGTATGTTACTGTGTGCTCCATTACTATAGTTACTGTGTGCTCTGTACGGGTACTTACGTGTGCTTCATTACTGGTATGTTACTGTGTGCTCCATTACTGGTAGGTTTACTGTGTGCTCCGTTACTGTTGTTACCTGTGTGCTCCATTCTGGTAGGTTACTGTGGCTCCATTACTGGTAGGCTTCTTCTCAACTGGTGTTTGTGCTGCTCTGTTACTGGTATGTTACTGTGTCTCCATTCTGTTAGGTTACTGTGCTACTCACTGGTATGTTACTGTTTTGCTCATGTTACTCTGGTGTGTTACTAGTGTGGTGTATTACTGTGTGGTACGTGTGTGGCTCTGTTACTTGGTATGTAACTGTGTGCTTAGTTACTGGTTTGTTAACTATTGTTGCACCCCCCCTCCATTACTGGTGTGTTACAACTGTGTGCTTCTGTTTACTGGTATGTAACTGTTTGCTTAGTACTTGGTTTGTTATTTGTTGCCCCATTACTGGTGTGTTACTGTGTGCTCATTTCTGGTGGTGTTACGGTTGCTCTGTTACTGGTATAATGTATGTGTGCTCCGTTACCGGTGTGGTACTGTGTGTTCCATTACTGTGTGTTACTGTGGCTCCATTACTGGTGTGTGTCTTTGTCTCCATTACTGGTGTCGTTTCATCTGTGATGCTCAATTTCTGGGTTTTTTTAACTGGTGCCTCGTTACTGTATATGTTGTGTGCTGCCGTTACAGGTGTGTTTACTGTGTGTGTTCCATACTGGTTGTGTTCACTGATGTGCTCCATTACTGGTGTTAGTTCCATCTGTGTGGTTCTGGCCATTACTGGGAGTTCTGTGTGCTCCATTACTGGTATGTTACTAGTGTGCTCTATTACTGGTAGTGTTCCAGTGTGCTGTTAACTGGTGATGTTACTGTTGCTCCCATTACTGGTATGTTACTGTGTGCCTCTGTAGGTTACTGTGTGCCATCGTTCACCACAGAACTTCTGTTGGGCCTCGCACGTGCCTGGATGCATTCCTTGGGCAACACCCTTAGCCTCCTTTTTTCTTGGATCAGTAAAAATTAATTTTATTAAAATTGAAAAAAGTGGCAATTCCGGACATTGGGTACCTATTTACCACTACTCTGCAAAATTTCAAACATTTCTTGTGTAAGAGTTGTTCATTTGATTTTCCTACCCCACTTAAGGGGTTGTGTAACAGTTCCCTACAAAACCGTCATTTAATTCTGAAAGTGGACAACCCATTTAATGCTTCAGGAGATATAGTCTCCCCTGTCTTCCTTCCTCACTCGACTACTATAATAATAAATACGTCTCTTTACTTTTCTGTTTTTAATTAGCAAAAGCCAACGTGTCCTTTGTACCCTACCTAAAGATGTCTTTTTACATCATAGTACCCATGTAATGGACAACCAAACGGTTCAAAGAGCAGGCGAAGTATTTTTTTCAATACTTTTATACACTATGATTTATTATTAGAGATGAGCGAACTGCTTCGTCCGAGCTGATGCTCGTTCGAGCAGTAGCGTACTCGAAACTGCTGCGTTGCTCGGACGAATTACTTCGCCCCTCGAGAAAATGGCAGCTCCCGCGTTTCAGTGCTTTTTTGGCGCCTAACCACAGAGCCAATCACAAGCCAGCACTCTGCACTCCTCCCCATGACGTGGTACCTACACGTCATAGCAGGGTTTGGCTGGCCAGATCAGGTGACCCTGGGAATAGACTACCGCTGCCCCGCTGCTCAGATCATTCTGTGTCTGGATGCCGCTATGGGAGCGAGCTGCTGCTGGTCAGGGAAAGCGTTAGGGTTTCTATGTCTTAACTGTTAGCAGCGTGATTCTCCAAGAACCCAACGCCCTTCTTAGGCTACAATAACGTTACTATTATTTTTTTTTTTTTTTTTTGGCATCAGTACCTTTGTTAGGATTAGCAGGGGGACTTGCTACCGTTGTGTTGTCGCCTTAGTGGCACACCTATCCACCTCAAACACCAAAGTGGGAAATTTAGTTCAGGGCTTGGAATTTCAATGGCCCAGTCTCCATTTTCCTTTTTATTTTACGTTTATTTTTGTTTAATCAACCAGTTTCATCTGCGCATCTGCAAGTAGTGCCTTCATACTCTTGCTAAAATTAGCCACTGAGAATCCAAACGCTTATACGTCCTACAGTAGCGTTCATATATTTGATTTCTGTGTTGATCTCTGGTGGCTCGGCTCGTGCTGCGTGCATCTACTACCAATTGTGATGAATTGTATGAACTTTGCGACCGCTGTGTTTTGTCGAGTTGTCACGCCATAGCCATTGCAAAGACCGAAGTGGAGAACATTTAGTAGGGGTTGTGATTTCAATTTAGGTCATCACCGTCTGCCATTTTGTCCTTTTTTTATTTTACGTTTATTTTGTTTAATAACTCAGCGTCCCATGCTCATCTGGCATAGTAGTGTGCTTTACATCTTTGGCTAGAAATAGCCATAGGAGAATCCAAACGCTTACTCCTACAGTAGCTTATATATCTTGATTTCGGTTTGATCTGCTGGTGGGCTGTCCTTGCTTGCAAGTGCAATCTACTAGCCATTGTCAGCACTTTGTAGTGAGACTTGCGACCCCTTGTTGTTTGCGCGCTTAGTGACGCACATATCCATTGCAAACCGAATGGGAAAATGTACGGGTTGGATTTTCAATTAGGCCAGCTCCCGCCATTGTTCCTCTTTTTATTTGACGTGTTATTGTGTTTAATACCAGCCGCTCTCATCTGGCTAGTTAGGGTGCTTTCATACTGGCTAGAAAATAGGCCTAGGAGAATCCAAACGGCTTACGTCCTACGTAGTCGCGTTATACTTTTGATTTCTGGTTTGATCTGTGGTGGCTGTACTTGCTGCAAGTAACGCATCTACTAGCCAATTGTCCACAATTTGTATGAGACTGCGACCGCTGTGTTTTGCGCTTAGTGACGCACATATCCATTTGCAAGACCGATGTGGGAAACATTTTATAAGGAGGTGGATTTCATATAGGCATGCACGTCCTGCCCTTTGTCTTTTTTTTACCTTTATTTTTGTTTATAAACTCAGCGTTCTCTCATCTGGCATTGAGTGGTTGCTTTCCATACTTGGCTAGAAATCAGCCATAGAGAACAAACGCCTTCGCCTCAGTAGCTGTTATATATTTGATTTCTGGTTTGATCTTGCTGGTTGGCTGTACTACTTCTTGCTGCACGTGCATCTACTAGCCATGTGAGCAATTTGTAGTGAGACCTTGCACCCCCATAGAGTGTTTTTGCGCTAGTGACGCAACATAATCCTTGCAAAGACCGAAGTGGGAAATTTTAGTAGGGGTATTTCAATTAGGCACAGTCTGGCCCTTTGTCCTTTTTTTATTTTACGTTTATTTTTGTTTATAACTCGGTCATCTCGCGATCTGGCATAGTGTGTTGCCTTTCATACTTGGCTAAAATACCATAGGAAATCCAAACGGCTTTACGCTACAGTAGCGTTTATATTTGATTTCGGTTGATTCTGCTGTGGCTGTACTTGCTTGCAGGTGCCACTACTAGCCCATTGTTGGCATTTGTAGTGAGACTTGCCGACCTGCTGTGTTTTGCGCTTAGTTGACGCACATAGTCCAATTGTCAAAGCACCGATCGTGGAAAATTTAGTAGGGTTGCATTTCAATTAGTGTCCGTCCCTCATTTGTCCTTTTTTTTTTACGTTTATTTTGTTTAACTAACCAGCGTCATCTCATCTGGCAGTAGTAGTGTGCTTTCATACTTGGCTATGAAAATAGCCCTAGGAATCCAAACGGTCTTACGCCTACAGTAGCGTTATATATTTGAAAATTTTCTGGGTTTATCGTGCTGGTGGCTGTACTGCTGCAGTGCATCTACTAGCCAATTGTCAGCAATATTGTAGTGAGACTTGCGAGCCGCTTGGGGGGGTTGCGCTTTGACGCCATATCCTTGCAAAGACGAAGTTGGGAAATTTAGTAGGGTTTGATTTCAATTAGAGCACAGTCGCCTATTGTCCGTTTTTATTTTACGTTATTTTGTTTAAACAATAACTCGGTGTCGCTCTCTGCATAGTTAATGTGCTTTTCAATCACTTGGCTAGAAATAGCCATAGCAATAGATAGCATTTTTTGGTTTTAAAACTCAAAACAACAAAAAACAAAAAAACAACACCAAAAAAAGTAAAAAAAAAATTAAGCTATATAACCCTATACACTCTCAGTTTTTAATAAAAAATGTTAAACCCGAGGGCTATGGTCGTAGGACGAGGGCGGGGATTGGGCGTCCAACTACTGCAAGGGGTCAAGTCTCCGTGGTCCTGGCCGGGGTGAAACACCACCTGCTTATGAGGAGCCAGGGAACGCCCCCCGCAGAGCTACACTCGGCGGGTTCATGTCTAAGTTTACTGGGACTCGTGGTAGAGCACTGTTGAGCCATACATTGCGTACGGTGTATGTCGTGGATTGCTGACAATGCTTCGAGCATTTGTCCCCTTCAGTCTCCACGCAGTCACCCATGTCACCGCAATCGCCACTCCCCACCCCGTCCGCAGCACCTCGCGCCTCCCACTCTCCCCAGTTCCTCCCCCCCATTGCCTGGCCCCCTCCAGAAATTTGGCATTTGAAAACCGCATACTCTGAGGAACTGTTTTCTTTTCGGACGTCCTTCATCAGTCACAAACCACTTGTCCTGTGCGCTGACATTTTCCGTGCCATTTAAAAAAAAAAATTCTGTGGTTTTTCCGAATCCGTCGGGTTTTCTGACGACCACCCCCCCCCCGATATCCGTCACGTGCATGCCGGCGCCGATGCGCCACAATCCGATCGCGTGCGCCAAAAACCCGGGGCAATTCGCCGCAAAGTTCTATTCAAAGTTCTGCTCCACTTTTTGGAAATTTAAGATCTTTTGTGTCTTTTGCCATTCCTGTCCATAAAATGGTTGGAGATGGAGGGTCATTGGTCCATGACCAATCTTATTTCCAGGACCGACAGATGAATACTATCATAAGGTCCTGAAATGTAGATTGGTCATGAACCGTTAGGGGCAGATTTACTTACCCGGCCCATTCGCGATCCAGCGGCGCCTTCTCTGCGCTGGATTCGGGTCCGGCCGGGATTCATCAAGGTAGAAAGTTAATTTTAAAATTACTCAGTTGACTATACTCTTTCAATTCTATGATGGGGGAAGGGAGAGAAATCCAGGCTTGGGATAATATACATAAGTCATCGAAAGAGGGACAGTTTGTATTGGAGCCTGGCCTACTATATACCCTTGATTTTTGGGTTTTTCTAATGCGTAGCCAGGTGTTCCGTGACAATCACCCCTGGCGGGTTCCGTTCTATGTGTATAGGCTGCGAGAAAACCCATTTGCCTGACTCTGGCTGTGGGGCTGTTAAATACGGAGCTAGGATGTTCCCCATAAATTTTGGGCCCAGCCAATTAGTTTAAGCACGCGGTCATGAAACCCCAATGTACCCTGTCGAAAGCCTTCTCTGCGTCGATTGAGAGAGGCAGGAGGGAATAATCTTTTCTGTGCCTGTTTCATGAGGAGGAATGTCTTGTTAAGTTGTCCTTGCTTCTTTGCCCCTCACAAACCCTAGTTGGTTGGTGCCTTTTAATTTTGGAGGTAACTGGGCCTGGCGATCCGCCAAAGTTTTGGAGTATAGCGTCAGGTCTACCTTAAAGGAAAATGGGCCGATGCTCACAGTGATAAGAGTCCTTGTCGGGCTTTAAAAAGAACACGAATATTTGCCTCTAAGTGACTAGGATGAATGTTTGAAGTTGGGGAATAGAGTTAAGACCCTTGTCAAAATGGAGCCGGACTCCCCTGAATATTTATAAAATGGCGGCAAAAGCCGTCGGGGCCTGGGCTCTTCCCCGCGGGGTGTTTCCTAATTGCCCTCAGATATTTCCCTACTCACTGAGATCCGCTTCCAACGCCTCAACCTTGTCCTCCTCCGTGGAGCAAAGCTGTGTCTCTCATATAGGTGTCTATCTCCTTGTCACAGATTGGATCTAAATCATGAGTGGCTCTATTGGTTGTAAATTGGGTATAATATATCCAAATTCTGCGCTATTCGGCCGGTTGTATTTTTCTTTCCCTTCTGAGGTCCGAATTTTGGGGATGTGTGCTGCTCCCCACCCTTGGGTGAGAGTCTGGCCAGCTGATGGCCACATTTTGTTAGCATGTCATAAATTCGACTTATGAATTGCATGCGCTGGGAGAGTGATTTGCGGTCTAATGGGCTCTGATCTCATCTCTCACTATTACTAGATCTGCCAGAACCTCCGGGGACCGAGTTGTTTTATGTCTTTGCTCAAGAGTGTAGTTCCTGTAACAGTGAGGTGAGTTTTAGCTGCATTTTCTTTTTTAAGTTGAACCCCAGTTCGGTGAAGCGACTGGTAGCTCACATTAAGAGCTTCCCACTTCATAGGCATAACCCTCGGACGGAGGTCCGGTTGATCCTAAATTGGAATTCAAGAGTATGTTTGATCTCCTGTATACAGAGGGCTCTTAAGCAAGTAATCGTTAAGAACGCAAGCCATGGTCGTTTGGCATATTAGGGATAGTGACTGTCACTATATTGGCGCATGATCGGAAATCACAATGTTCCCTATTGATGCTGTCGGCTCCCACGTTAACGTCTGTGCTGAATGAGAAAGAAATCTATACGACTATGAAGATCCATGTGCCTGAGGAATAATATGTATAGTCTCTGTCCCTAGGTTACATTCCCAAACATCAATCAACTGAGGTTTGTGTATGTCCTTTCTAAAGAGCCCAGCTGTTGCAGGAGAGCCTGGCTTTTTTCCCAAGTATACTTCAAAGGAAGTTGAAGTCCCCTCCAACATTAGCAATCCCCTCAGTAACCCCGCTAGTTCCTGCAGAATTTCCTACAGGCTGTACTTGGGAATGATTGGGTAAGTACAGATTTGCCGGGTAAAAACCTGATTGAATTTGCTTTTTTTTAACAAAGGCGTATCTGCCGCCTCATCTATCACCTTACCCAGGACCGTATTGTGGGAGGGAGCGATGAACCGCAAATGGAGATCCCTTGGAGCGTGATTCGGGATTAGAGCTACGGAACCAGGTGGTGAAGTACTAATCTTTAATCATCAGGTAGTGGCCGGTTTTTGAAATGAGTCTCTTTGTAAAATAAAATTTTACCCCGTCACTCGGTTAAGGGAGACGGTGGAGGAGACAAGGTAAATACAACCACTTATACTTTAGAGCAACCAAAGTGAAAAGCTTATAATAGCTTAAATCTAAGTCCCACAAGCGGAGGTGCCTAGACGGGGCCCAACCCTCCGTCAGGGGGCAGTGGGAAACTACAAGCCACAGTCTAGCTTTGCATGCTAAGACCCCGGTGGAGAGAGGTCTAACTATCAGACGATCCCACGTCTAAGGGTCCTGTGACTTAATCAATCTAACTGACTGTTTGTCAACATGTGTAACCCAGCATATTATTAAGTAAAACAACTTGTACATTTAACTGTTGATAGTTTGATAAGAAAAACAATCCACACATGGTAAAAGATAACTCCTGTGGAGACAAGAAATCAGATGGCTGAGGAGCTCCTTGCTTTGCTCTTAAGGTATTTCAAGTGCCTCCGCTGACGCCGAGGCCCTGGGGCTGTTTTCCCACTCCTCCCCCTGGGGCTCGTTGGGGGAGCGGGGCTTGCCCGGGGTACGCTAGGCAAGGTCGGCCACTCCGGATTTCCGGGCCGGATGTTGGACCTTGCCACCCAAAGGTATGTATCTGGGTGGCGTAAATGTTGCTTATGTCCACCATGGCGGATCTGGAGCTTAAATGGGAAGCCCCAGTTGTAAGGAATATGCGTTGTTTCGGACCCTCTAGTAGGGCCCGCGGGCCTTCCTTTTGAGGAGAGTCAGTCCTGGATAGATCCGGTAAGTTGTTCCTTGGAATGATATCCGGTCTAGAGACGGGCCTTATTTATTATAGCATCCATCAGCTATACCGGTGGACCCGGCAAATTACATCTCTGGGCGGATCATAAAGAGGGGCGAGGTTGTAGAGCTCGGTGGCTCTGTCGAGCTCCAATGGTATATCTTCTGATACCTCTAGTACTGAGTTTAAAGAGAGAATATAATGCCCCGTGCAGGTGGGCAGACTCCACCAGTTCTGGGAGACCTCGGTACTCGGATGTTATTCCTTCTGCCCCTTTTTCTGCAATCGTCCAGTTGGTCAGACAGGTGTTGTAGTTCGTATGTGTGCGTTGCCATGCGCTGCATGGGAAAATCTGCCCTCACTTGTAGTATTATCTGAGCACCTGGGTCGCTTCTGTTCTGGCTCGTAGTTGCTGTACCTCCCCTCAGGATGGACACCTCTGCACTGTAAGATTGTACAAGGTGAGACACGTAACACTCCATGTCTTCCCTGGTGGGTATTGCTTTTAGTGTGCTTTAAAGTTGCGCAGTTTCGCCAGGCCCTCCATGACCTTGTCAGGATTGTACTGATGAGATGGAACATAAAAACTGCAGAAGTGGTGATATTTGTGGGGTGGCGATCCTCTCCAGAGAATTGCGTGGCCACAAATTCTGTGGGGAATGATGTGAAATTAAAATGGTACCTGTCTTCGGAAGTCGCCGACACATGTGCCGGGATCTGTGACATCTGCAAGATGAAGCTGGTATGCCGGACGCTGCATGTCTGGTGAGAGCGGCTTGTGCAGCCTCCCAATTCCTCCCCATTGGTCAGGAAGCTCTTTTCCCTGCGGCTCAGTGGTGTCGAAGGCTGGGTGGCGTTGCACATTCCATGGGTGGCCATAACTAACTACCTTGCCACCTGCGTTTATCTGTTAGGCCTTCACGGACAACTGCTGCAATGTTGGGCTCTCCATGAGGGCGATAATGTACCTCGGCTTGTACCTGAGGCTATTTCTGGGGTCATCTTGTGTGTGAAGGGCCCCTCTGTCTGTCCTCTCCCGGGCATTGCATACAGGAACCTCCTTCGTGGGAAGGGAGGCCCTTCCTGCAGAAACCTCCATCCTCTGATCTAGGGGGTCCCCCTTTCTTCCCTCTGCCATACTTAATTGCCCTGAATCCCCGGGATGGGTTGGGAGAGGCAGCTGCTCCTGATGTCTCCGGCACGCTGCGATCCTGTTCCTCGCCGGGGCGCACCACTTGGACGGCAGTGTCTCCCCTACAGGCCGCGTGCTCCCGGACGGCAGCACTGCCGCTTCCCCTTCCCCCACACTGTCTCCTCCATGTTCAGCTTCGGAGTGCAGAGTGTACTCTCTGTCTACTGCCGCTGCATGTGTCCGGGAGAGAGGCTCCGGGCTCCCTGTGTGGCGTGCGCACCATGCTCATCGCCGCCATATTGGCCCAGAGGCCCTCGTGTGAAGGGCCCCTCTGTCTGTCCTCTCCCGGCTTGATGCAGGAAACTCCTTCGTGTGGGGGGGAGGCCCTTCCTGCAGAAACCCCATCCGCTGTCTAGGGGGTCCCCCTTTGTTCTTCACTCTGCCTACCTTTATTGCCCTGAATCCCCGGGATGGTTTTGGGAGAGGCAGCTGCTCCTGATTCTCCGGCAACGCTGCGATCCTGTTTCCTCGCCTGTACTCTTGGGCATACTCCGCTGCTATGTGTCCGAGGAGAGGAGGATGCCGGGGCTCCCTGTGTGGCGTGCGCGCCACGCTCATCGCCCCATATTGGCGCCAGAGGCCCTCGTGAAGCGTGTGAGCAGAGAGACAGAAAGCGGCTGAATGCCTCATGCCGAGACTCCTCGATGGTGGTGCCGTGGGTCTTGAGTCTTTTCCTCTTTCTTGGGCCCATATGTGGGTGGATCGTGGTGCTGGGTGACACTTGGGGCACAGGAAAACCGTGGTGAGCAGGAGCTAGGGAAAAACGTGTCTGCTCGCCTCCATAGCCAGGCCACTCCCCCCAAAAGACCTTTTTAATCCCTTTTTACCTTAAAATTTGTCTTTTTACCATCATATTCTAGGGACCCATTAATTAACAAGTAACGATTAAAAGGACAGGAGGTAATTTTTTCAATATTTGTAACTGATTATATACTACGTCCAATCATTGTCCAAATTTTGACACCATATTTACCCTTTGATGCTGATCCCTTAAGACCATCACTTGTAACAAACATTGTAACGAATGAGGTCTCTAAGTACTTAGACTGATGAAGATTTCTCTCCGAGCCCAAAGCACTTTATTTTTCACTTATGTTTTAATAATAAAAGTAGTGTCCACCTCAACTACCAGTCTGAAGATTATCCATGCCATTGACCCACGAAAGTTTCTGTAATAGATGCCCAGATAAGTAAAATTAAAAAACCAAGACAAAGACAAAAAATAACTAATACGCACTTGGATAGCACGAAATGAGCCGTCACCTTCAGCTGCCTCCTGCTCTATTCCTTCCCCTCTTGTGACAAATATTTTTATTGATGCACAATAAGATTTTAAGGAATGGTGCGTGGCAACTGTTTTGCTATATCAATTTTCAGGTTAGAGCACCACTGTATCCTAAATTGGTCGTGCACCCCTCCTATTATTTATTCCCATGGAGAATTGTAAATAGTTTCCTCCAGTTATTTACAACTTGACAGTGCCCATTATTGTTGTTTCTTATGCCTTTACAATTAGGATACACTTATTACTGGGAATTCCACCATCTCTCTATGTTCTCTGTACAACTGAAAATCTTTGCCTTACAGGCTTGGGCGGTCTCCATGGATAACCGCTCGTGTGTAGAGTTCCAGACTACTACCAATAAGTTTGTATTATTACCCGTTTTTTTCGTCGTATACTCTATCGGAGTCTTGTGAAATTTGCTTATTTTTACTGTGATTGTTTTCGATTTCGGCTTCACTCCCCATTTACTTCTTCCTTGTAAACTTATCCTTCATAGACATCTGCTACCACCACATCATCATCCCAAAGCTTCTCCCATAAGTGCACTCAGGGATGAAGTCCTGTCCTTCAAGCAATCTTCACGTCGTCATCTAGGTCTGCGCCTTCCTGAATTCTTTATACATGATACAGTCCTCTCTATCACTGCCTCCAGGAGGCATTACTGTTCATCACTTATGTGTCATGCTGTGGATGTAGTCATGCTTTCCATGGGGGTTCTCCAAAGTTCACCATTGTAATCTATGTAGAGTTTGTGCTGTTTGGAGTTGGTCCAAAAAGGAAAACCTTCTCCACCTGCCTGTCCCGTCTCATTGTCTGATGATTTACTACTCCACAGTTGCTTGTGTACATGACACCATCATCATACACAACGTGAAACTCAGTCAGAGCTTTTCAACCTTCTATAACATAGTATTTCCCATGCTCAATCCTTTCATTACAGTCTACTTACCAGGGAAATTTGAGAGCTTGTCGAAGGTTCATAAGACCAAGTAAGTATCGCTTTGTATTTTACAAAAGAAGAAAAACTAAGGATACAGCTCTTCCTTTGGGAGGATATGTCCAGGACTGAAAAATAGGAGGTTGCTGGTTTTCTCCAATTAGTTATGAAGAAAGAAGGTTCTGCTCCAGCATGACCATCTTGAGATGCTTTATCCATGTAGAGTTGGGCACTTTCGGATGGAACATTGTCCTATTAGTAATAGCCATATTTAGAAAAGGCATAAGCGGATGTGGTATCACAAAAAAAGGATAAAATGTAGTAATATATAGATATCTGAATACCATATTTATAATGCAAAATCAAGTATAGAGTCAATAATTATCATATTGGGACACATCACAAATCAATTATCATATAACTATCGATTTTGAGATTGAGACATTTAGGATAACTTGTGTTGAGGGTGCGTCCACATTTTCAGTTTCATATGCGAGTTTTTTGATGCCCAAACAGGAGTGGAGTAAAAATAGGGAGGAGTAACAGTTCTCAATGATAATGCTTACCCCATGAGCCATTACCTGCTTTTGGCTTCAAAAATTGCATCTAAAACTGAAGTGTGGCTGCACCCCAAGAGTCAGGATATAGAACCCTCACAGGTTGACCTTTCTGCTACTTTGAACTAGATAGATTCATTGATGACAAAAGTAGATTTCAAAATGTCTGACATCTCCACATTCTCGTATTGTCTTATCGAGTTGGGATCAGTGACAGCACCATCTATGTTACCATGTTCCACTCTTCGTCTATGACGAAGTTTTCTAAATACTCCCTCCCTACCGGCGGTCCCTGTAGTCCAATTCCACTTTAGTGATTATGGGGCAATTTCCACCGTTCTGATTTATAGACCAGATTGGTACTGGCGAGCCTTTGCTGTAGTCCTGAAGGAATACTGGTCGTCCTCTATCCCTATTTGGGAATCATCTGCCAAAGTTTGGCAATTCAGGATATTTCTGAACCAGACTGGGCCTGATCCTCCTTCAGCCCACTTCAGCGAGACCTGCTGTCCAGATATATAAAGTCCACAAAATAGAGAAAGTTATTTTCACTATGACTGAGCTCCAAGGATTCTTCTTCTCCCTCTTATTTTATATAAACTTCGATTAACAGCACCAATCTTCAATTTCTCCTGCTGAAAGTATGTCGACCATTCAGACTCACCATCCACTCTCATTCTCCTCTTTCATTGTATTGTAACTGGAAGAAATAGCGGGCAGATGTGTGGGTACGTTCCAACAAGGTTAAAATTTATTCCAATTCATCATACTCACAAAAAAAAGCCTTAAAATGCGCATATCTCAAATTCACATAACGGGACGCAGCTTTCTATCACGCCCTAGATATATAAAGATCGCTGGTTGCACTTTTTGAAAATGGCGTCTAACCAAATGCACCTTCTGGATAAAGAAAAATGAAATGGTAAACAACTTGGGGCTTATTTACTAAGGTCCCACGGTTGCATTTCCGTTGGGTTTTCTCCAGCATTTCGGGATCGCGCCACTTGTACGTATTTAGGCAGGCGTTGTGTCTCCTGCCATCAGATTTTGTCGCAATCGCGCCAGCTTTCATGCGACACAAATTGGGGGCGGACCGTTGGACGATTCGACGGATTCTGACAAACCGCAGTTTGGTCGCAAGACCAATCACTTACTACATCATGAGAAAGATGTTAACCTATCGGGAAGCAACACATTATGAAATCGTGTGCACAATCTAAGTGAATCGCGCAGAGTTCATTATCATCAGACAATTCCGGATCGGGATCGCGTAGGGACCGGGTAGTAATGTGCCCCCATTATGTGCATATCTAACCGCCTCAAGGTCTTATAATAAGTTTCATTCTCTATGGCATCACTGGATCATGTTTAGACAGTCTTGAAGCATAAGTCATACTAATGACATCTGGAGATTGACCAGGACACATATTGGGGCACTTTACTTACCTCCCCCTTCGCGACCCCGATGTGCATTGTCTGATGATATTCGGAGCTGCCCCGATTCCTAAATATCGTGCGTCCATTTCCTGCATGTGTCGCTTCCCCGCTGAGATTGTCTGGGAGTTCACCTTCTTCTTCCCTGTGTATGTGAGTTGCATGGCTTGCGACACAATTTGAATTATTTAATACATTCCGCGGTGTTTTGTCCGAATCAGTCTCGGGTTGTCCCGAGCGCCATGCCCCCGATTTGTGTCACATGAAAGCCAGCCGATCATCCAAAATCCGATCGCGTGCACCAAAACCCCTGTGCAATTCGGTGCAAATTGGAAAAATTCAGGAACCCGACAGAAATGTGTTCACTACGTCTTAGTAAATAGCCCCCTTGTGTACGATAAGCATAGTTCAGATGATTAGTTGGGTGAGGACGTGGTGTTCACCTCTACGTGCTACTAGTTTTTACCCTTTATTATTTATTATTATTATTCATTTCCTATGTACAGTATATGCTTTTATACTTTTTGTGGTCTGTCCTTTTTCTGCATATGAAAATATAAATAAAAAATATACTAACCCTATGAAATTGTTTTTCTTTAAAAGTAACTAGTACATTTTCTGGATTCTGTAGGGAGCTCTTCACATCATCCACGCAGAGTTGGAATGGATTGAAGAGTCTTAAAACGTTTTTATGGTAGTTTTTTTTTTTAATAACATTTTCAGAATATTACAAACAGTATTTTATGAAATCGCTTTAATCCAATAAATGACAATTTCGTAAATTTTTGCTAAAGTTTTATTGCATTTATATTTTTTTTTAATTATTATTTTTAGAAAATATTTTTTCAAATGCAAAATGTGATTCATTCATTCATTCTTATCTGAGGGAGAAAAGCTTATCCTGCCGGCGGTAATATTATGCCAGAAATTATAAAAGTAATTATATTCTGTGTTTGTTATAAAGATCAACAGAGACGTTCTCCCAGTGATGAGTTTCTGTAGGAATCCGTAATTTTAAATAACCAACTACTCTAATGATATGAGGATGTTTTTTTTCAGTTAAAACACAGATTTGAGAAATTATCCTAATCACATTCCAGGAGACTGCGGAAGAAAAACTTGTAGAATTATAATAGAAACTTGGTAGAATTTAAATAATAAATGAGACTTACTTAGATCATATGTCATAAATACTTTTATATATTGTAAGTGTTACTTTATTTTTTTGACCTGTTTTATTTCTATATTACCACTAAGCCTTTCACACTTGGGCATGTAAGACACTGAAATTTTAGTACCGTATTTTCCGCCATAGGTGCACCGAATATAGGCGCATTATTCCTATGGGCCTTATTATGTATAATTCCATATATAAGGCGCATCGGACATATAGGCGCACGGGTCTGGTGGGCGTGGCGGAGTGTCCAGGGGCGGAGCGATAGACCCGACGGGACGAGACGCGATGCGACGCCAAGACGCGGAACGCGGGAAGGTAGCGGAGGTGGAGAATGGGCATACTTACATTGTCCGCCCGGCTACCACGTGAGACATCAGATCTCCAGCGGGAACTGCAGACCGACGCGGCAGAAGTTTGTTCGTGCCGCGTGGTCTGCAGTTCCCGCTGGATATCTGCTGTCTCCGTAGCGGGGACCTATGTAAGTAGGCCTGCTGCCCTCCTATAGGGCGCCCTCCTATGGGCGCATCCCGGACTATAAGCACACTTTGGATTTCCACAGGAAATCCAGGCTTTATGTCGCCTTATAGTCCGGAAAATACGGTAGCTTATTGAATTTTTTTCAACCAATCGCTCCTCCGCTCCATATAATTGGCGCCTTCTCCGTTTTCAAGATCCCCGCCCCGTCCCTTGGGTCCCCTTGCCGATCTTTTGTGCTTCTATGCCTGTCCCATAAAGGTGTGTCCCATATCTCCTGCGATGCAATAACTGTTCACCGGTGCCCTTCCTCTTACCGCGTTCGTTGTCTCGTGTCCGATATCACTTCTCTGCTGCCCACCCTACCTCCTGCTCTGCCTCGACATTGAACCAGTGCACCTCTCTCGACCTGTCCGACCCACGATTCTGCGGGGGCTTTATTAACCATGCTCCTTGCACATTGAACTAATGCCAATTGCAGTGATCACAGAACAGTTTACTAGTGGCCTTTTCATCATCTCCTTTCCGGGATTGGCCCTGGCATGGCTACACCTCTCTGGACAGAATGACCCGGTCACAGCCAATATTGTGACAGGAACGACACGGTCTTTGCCAATATCACCGCACGACCTTCTGCTCTGCCTACGATGTTGAATTTGTGCTGCCTTCTCGACCTCCTGTCCATCCCAACCACGATTCTGCCTCAAACTCCTGTAACTCCTGGTCTTGGTGGCCACCGCAGACAAAGTCGCGACTGTGTGGCACCACACTGCAGCAGAGTCAACCCTGCTTTGCACGGTCTTTTGGTGAAACCAGTACACTTAGACTCTGTTCCCAGGTGTCAGCTTACATCTTTCGTCTTTGGTGGTCCAGTGGGTCCCACTACCCCTGAATCCTGACATGGCATTGCCTCAGGATGTCATAAACACTTGATGGATGCAAGTCCCTGGTTCTGGGGCCCACCCAATCTGAAGTATTTTAAAAATACACAAAAAAAACAGGTCCTTGTTATGTAGATAACGGATGTAATCGAGCGCCCTGGAAATTTCCTTTTGGGATGTCATTATTTTTATTCAGTTTGATCTATAATATAAAGCCAATTTAAAGGACCATTTTACATTACACGACATGCGGGGTGACGACTTTTGTTATGTTAGATTTATATAATTCATAATATAAGAGTTGTAAGAGCTGTGGATGATTCTATTCCTCAAAATGTAATAAATGACGTTATGGCATTGGATTACCCTTACCTCCACTGAAGACCCCTTCCCTCCATGGAGCAGAACTCAATACATTTTGGGAAACTCAATGGATCTTTTGAGATTCTTTTATTTATTTGAACTGTGGTCACACTTGAGGGAAGGACAATCACATTGGAAAAACTATGGCCCTCAAATTTTTCTTTTCTTGCAGATTTCTTGTCGCTATCTCATGGACAACCCCATGTACATGTACATTCACATTCTCCTTCTCCTCAAAAACAAAGAGAAGCGTGCTGAATCTCTGGCTTTTTCCACTTATATATCACAGGAATCTTTCTGATTTGGTTGTTATTGCGATGATTTGTCTCAATGCCCATCTACACTCTCCTATGTATGTCTTCTTCTGTAACTTGTCCTCCATAGACATCTCTGCACACCACAGTTCGTTATCCCTAATCTCCTCTACAGTCTGCACTATCTGTGTGACCTGTGTATCTGTCACCCGGTGCTTCTCCCAGATGTTCTTCTTTATTTTTGTTCATCTGCCGCGGTTATTCTGCTCTTTGTGATGGTGGTTTGACCGATACTCGCCATTTGTCATCCTTTTCTTATCACCAAATGTTTTCAAAGAAACAAATGTATCCTGACTGTAGTCATCATCTGGAGCTGCCTTTCTCTAAATTCTTCTTACTCCGAGCTCTCTCTTAACACTGTCCTTCAATAAAGTTTAGTATTCATAATTTGTTTCTGCGAGGCCATAGTGTATTACCATCATGTGGCGGCTCTCGGGAGTTCACCCTTATAGTCTATGTAAGTTTGGTGCTGCTTTGGATTTTCCCATTTTTATGCACTTCTATCATACGTATGTAATATCCGTGGTTATTCTCCACTGAAGTCAAAAGAACGAAGGAGGAAACCCCTCCACTCTTGTCCCATCTCACTGTTATGGCCATTTATTACTCTGTAAGTTCCGTGTGTATCTGATGCCCTTTTTCAGGGCACACGGAGATCCTGAAGCAGATCCTTTCAGTGTTTTTATGTGATTATTTTCCCACAATCAATCCGATCATTTATAGTCTACGCAACAAGAAATCATCACTGCTTGTCAAAGCTAATAAGATCTCCATGAGATATCAGTGAGCGACGCATAGCTCGTATGAAGAAAAAGGACTCTGTCATTTATCCCACTAAAACACAAGACTTTCCAGGTAGGGAAAGGGAAATGTCATTATAGAATTTGCTTTCCTAGGTGGAATTTCCTCTAAATAATCTAAAAATGTACCGAGACTAGTGTATATTTTGATTACAATTAGTACTTTATGCCTAAAGGGGGGAAATTACTTTGATGTCCCTTTTTTGGACCCCTTGGCTCCTGGAAACAGAGGCTTTAGTGTCACAAGTACACGATAGAAATCACATCTGCATACATCCCCACCGGGGCATAGCCTTTTGCTTGGGGCCTGGTCAGCCGGAGCCCGCTTAGCCTGAGTGGGCTGGCGGTTTCGGCCTAAGCACGCTTGTGTCACGGTTGCTTGGTATGGGAACCAGAGGGCGTCCACAGCCTGCAGGTAGCCGCGCAGGGTGGTGTTGCAGAATGACAGGAGAGACTGCTATAGGATCTCCCTGGGGCAACCCTTTGGTGTCTATAGTATAGTTCTCTGGTTGTGGAGACAGGAGTGCCATGATGGCGACAGCTGTAATAGCAGGGACGCAACGTAGAGCGACTGTTGAACAAAAATACTTACGTTCTGTTATTGAACCGACTGAACATTAGCAACGTGCCTTGACAAAATGGTGAATGCTGGAGATGCAGTTGGAGAGCCACAGGATGTAGGAACATCAGCCTGGATGCAATGGAAGGCTGAAGTAGCTGTTGTCATAGAAGATGCTTCAGCTTGTCCTGGTTTGCTTAGATTCATGATAGGATGAATACCCATTTCCGTCTCACTAACTAACTCACTACACTCTTCAGCAGGAGCTGGGCTCACCTGCTCTGGTCTGTCTTCCTGTCTACCTAGACTAGACACTGAATCTAGAGTTTCCTGACCAGGGTTTTGTTACTCCCACCGGTCAGGTGTGGCTTCTCCTCCAATTACATCTCACTCACAGATACCTTAATAACACATGTGATTGGATTACACATCTTACATCACATAAAACACTTAACTCCTCCTTACCAGGCTGATCTACCGCGAGGCTTCATCTGTTTTTGTGTTACATGCTGTTGGTTGATCAGCTACATCTGCAACCAACCAATGGCTCTGTGAACATTTCGCAACAACCTCTCTGCCTTGCATCGGTGAGGTGTTGCACACCTTCAACACCATCAAGCCTAAAGTCATCTGAAGGTGAATTCTCAACATGACACCAAAGCTTGATTTTAGATGCTATAGAACTGAAGATAGGGAGCGTCTTCAGCTTTATAAGTGACTTAACTCAAATATGATCATTTCCCATGATTTTTGGAGACGATTTATTTTTATAGCTAACAAAGCAGAAGCTTGACTGTCCTGTTACAAATGGGCACCTGAGGCTAACAGTTTGGATGGAAGGAGATCCCATTAAGCTGCTAACCCACTAACTGCAACCCTAACCCTGTAATCCTAACCCCAACTGTAACTGCCTTTTTGCCCATACATGGAATAGATTACCAGAAAAATCCTAAAATACAATACAAGTTTGTGCATTTTGTATGCAGCCACACCATCTAAATCAAAAGCATCAAACAATCCAAATATGCAAAAAAATGGTACCAATAAAAACAACATCTAATTCTGCAAAAAACAGACCCCCACATGGTTACATCACAAAAAGAAATATTTATGGATCTTGGTAAAGGATGAAAGGCTTCTCCCAAATGACAAAAAAACTGATTTAGGTATCTCTGCAATTGTATCAACATGGACATATTGGGGCAGATTTACTTACCCGGCCCATTCGGCGATCCCGCGGCGCCTTCTCTGCGCTGGATTCGGGCCGGCCAGGATTAGGATGGTAGTTCCTCCGCCGTCCACCAGGTGGCGCTGCTGCGTGAAAGCATCTGAACGCACTTCAATACGCCGAGCTGGACCAAGTGAGTTTTCAAATGCGCCGGTTTTTCCGAATACGTTGGGTTTTTTTGTTCGGCCACCCCCCGCCTTTCCGTCGCGCGCATGCCGGCGCCGATGCGGCCACAAATCCGATCGCGTGCGCCAAAATCCTGGGGCATACAGGAAATCGGCGCAAACGAACTGATTTACATGATAAAGAATAGATGATTTTATAATGATTAATGTATGAAATAACTAGATAAAGGCTGTGATGGGATCCTTGTGAGCTGCTCCAACAGGTAGTGGTGACAGGACTAGTGGCAGAGACCTGATGACAGGTGTCCTATAAGCAGAGCTTACTCCCCCCTACCCTGGAATATCATAGCTTGTAATGTACCTGCTGTGTGCCCCGTTACTGGTATGTTACTGTGTGCTCCATTACTGGTATGTTACTGTGTGCTGTGTTACTGGTGTGTTACTGTGTGCTCCATTACTAGTGTGTTACTGTGTGCTGTGTTACTGGTATGTTACTGTGTGCTCCGTTACTGGTATGTTACTGTGTGCTCCATTACTAGTAGATTACTGTGTGCTCTGTTACTGGTATGTTACTGTGTGCTTCATTACTGGTATGTTACTGTGTGCTCCATTACTGGTAGGTTACTGTGTGCTCCGTTACTGGTATGTTACTGTGTGCTCCATTACTGGTAGGTTACTGTGTGCTCCATTACTGGTAGGTTACTGTGTGCTCTGTTACTGGTATGTTACTGTGTGCTCCATTACTGGTAGGTTACTGTGTGCTACATCACTGGTATGTTACTGTTTGCTCAGTTACTGGTGTGTTACTGTGTGCTGTATTACTGGTGTGTTACTGTGTGCTCTGTTACTGGTATGTAACTGTGTGCTTAGTTACTGGTTTGTTACTGTGTGCTCCATTACTGGTGTGTTACTGTGTGCTCTGTTACTGGTATGTAACTGTGTTCACATACTGTAGATATGACTGATGTATATTGGAGTATTTTTACCTCTCATACTGTAGATATGGCTAATGAATATAGAAGTATTATTGCCTCACACCATTTACATATGGCTAATGTTTTTTTGGAGTATTATTACCTTACACACTGTAAATATGGCTGATGAATAGTTAAGTATTATTCCCCCACATATTCTAGATGTGGCTGATGTATTTGAGGGTTTTATTACCTCACACATTGTAGAAATGACTGATGTATATATGAATATTATTACCTCACATACTGTAGATATGACTGATGTATATTGGAGTATTATTACCTCACATACTGTAGATATGACTGATGTATATTGGAGTATTATTACCTCACACACTGAAGTTATGGCTGATGTGTGATCTTCAGTACGGTTATTGGTGACCTTATAATGTCCTCTGCCAGATATTATTTTAGCGCTTCTTGCGCATCTGTTTACATTCCCCTCACCCGGCATATCCTAAACTTATAAGAACGCTACTACACTTGATCTTATACAAAAGGTTCTTAGAAGTGCTGTTTGGGGAGTAGCCTAGAGACAGGGGCTTGGATTGGCGAAAGCTCGCCTGGCAGCGGAGCGCCAGCTCCATGCCAAGATCCAACTAACATAGTTTTAACTGCAGCACCTTTAATCTACTACTAGTTCACTGCCTCCATACATGGTCCCCTTATCAAACGAGCTGTGTCAGGCAGAATTTTGGGTTGTTTTCATGGCTTCCATGTTAACTTTGTCGCCACCCTGCTGTGTAATCCACAAAATATACTGGCAAACTTTTATCATGTACCGATATTATTTGAGCGCTTCTTGCTCACCTCCTTTGGTTCCTCTCTGCCACCCATTGGTTTGAAGCCTGAGTCCATTTAGGGTATGTCGCCATGATATAGAATTCTGTAGGAACAGACGTGAAGTTCTCCATAATATGATCCATGTTCCTAACCTGGAAAAATAATATGATTTTTATACCCCAAAATATAAATTATTTGATAAACAATTTGCTTTCAACTTACCTCTTAGATCTGGTTGGGCTTTTCGCCTTCTTGGCTGTTGTTCAGATCAGCTCTGCGGTGATTGATATGGGGTTGGTTTCCTCCTATTACAGACAATAATATGTCAGGTACAGGGGAAGACAACAAACAAAAATGCTAAACATGAATAATTTGATGTAACAAATTTAGAAGCATCTAAATGCTGGATAATGACCAAATCAAGTTAGTAAAACTTGGGTCAAAGTAATTGTGCAGTGATACCCATTTACATTGGAGTTCCCAAGGTTCTGGGGATTCACTCTATAAAAGTGATGGCAAACCTTTTAGACACAGAGTGCCCAAACTACAACCAAAACCAACATATTTTTCGCAAAGTGCCAATGCGATAATATAAGCAGTAACTTATCACTCCCTGCTCTGTCACAGGTTTAAATTGTATAGGCACCTGAGGACACCAATACAGTAGAAAGAAGGAGAAGAAGTTTGGATTATCATTGTAGCTTCCTTCTAGGGTCCTGGGCAGGCCTTGAGTCCTGTCTGGCGAACTCTGCGCTGGGGTAATGGCAAGACTGCCCATATAAAGGGCTCCGAGTGCCACCTCTGGCACCCGTGCCATAGGTTCGCCACCACTGCGCTATACCAACCCAAAAAGAACTAGACCATAGTGGCTTCCAACCCAGCATATGGCAACTGAGTTGTTGAAGTAAACATCAACCACCAATACGATATTGTAAAAATGGTGTTGGGTGAATGGTATAGAGACGTTTCAGGAGCTGCATGAATAGAGGTAGGTGTCTGCTGTATAATACAGTTGGCACCAGCATGTGTGATGGCAGGTGGTAGTAGAAGTGCTTTATAAATACAATATACTACTCTACAGGACCTATACGATACAAGCAACTAAACCCCTAAAAACGAAAGAAAACTTTATAGCACTAAATAAAAAAGTCCAAGCAAAGAAGTTAGATTAGATGAATTAGAATTTAAACACACCCGTTAGGTCTCTACACACCCAAAAATGTCAGGACTATTGAAACATAAAACATTTGTCTCATTCGGTATAAACAATAGAGGTGCAAGTTGAGGATTTGTCCTCAGGGCGGCGGCGGGCAATAAAGCAGAGGAAGTGGCATGAGATATATCCTGGTAAATAATGTCTTCTGAATTGTTTAGCTGTTGTAACTTGTGCTGCTATCTTAAATCTATGTATCTCCTTAAGTCTCCATCAATCCCACAATCCCCATTTCAAAGCAGGACGCTGTGAAAGTGCGTGTAATGCCGGGCTTTAAGGATGAAGGGGAAGCTCTCTGATACATTTACTATCCCAATTAGGTTATGTTTACCTATATGTCTGTGTCACTTTGTTGTCCCTTTTGGTCCATCCTCCTCACTCCTGCCCCTCATTGCTGGTTACTGTCATCACCTTAGAGTCATGAATATCAATGTATCTAACAGTAATGTCACCTGTAACATCACACATATCACTCATTGCAATAGTGGAAACTGTCAGCTGTGTGTATACCCCGTATCTACAGAGAAAGAGGATTGGGGTGCTCGGTGCAGTCCTACATACCCCAAAAGATAATACAGTGCATGAGTCGCCTTTCTTTGCCCTCCAATAAAAAAATATCTCAAAAGCAACATATATTCTATATAATAACGGCACCTACATCCGGCTCCTTTACCGCTCTGTATATGGAAAGTTACAGGAGTCCAAGGTTTTTAGTTTTCTTAGATACTAGAACAAGAAAAGCTTAACGTGGTGTCATTGGGATGATAGAAGGAAGGGAAGGAGTCATTTTCATGAAAAAGCTGCAAAAACAATGGCACAAAAGCACAAAAATCAAATAAAACACATAAAACGAGTCATTGGACCTCAGAGATACCACACGAGCCTCGATAACAGATAGGGAAGTCTGCTGGTGTCCGGCTCCACCATCATCCGGTGACCGGTGACCTGATGTCTCATCCACTGATGATGGATAATATTAGATCACATCTCACAGAGAAGGGGAGAGGACGTGTGTGCACACAGGAGACCTGCTATGTACGAGGGAAGGAGCCGGATTTATACAACAGACATTTCCCATATGGAAATATTAACATAATAGTTGCATAATTTTTAGTCATTAAAATTAGGATTCATTATATTCTCTCTTTCACCTTCATCCTCTCAGGATTTTATTACTCATCTCATTTTTTTTATAAACTGCAGTAAACTAAATAACAAAAGTTGGATGATTGTGTGACTATATGATTGTACTTCAGAGCTGCAATCACTGTTCTGCCAGTTGTAATTGGAAACAGTAAATCTTCTGGCCAGTATTGCCCCAACAAACTCAGATTATTTTGTAGTTGACCCCTGAAGAAACTGATCAGATAATGAAGCAACAAGTTTTGCTGGAAAATTTGAGTCTAATTCTGTAGAACTTCATTGAATGTTGAGGATAGACTCGAATGTTGTGTACTTATATAAGGTATGTGGTATATGGCCAAATGATCATCACAGAGGGGTTTTTAGAAAAATCTGCTGCTGCTGCTTTTTGGAATTGACTGACTAGTAAATGTCACTTTTCAACAACAGTAGGATTTTTGGAAAGTTGATGTTCAGGAGTGAAATAAGACCACCATGTTCCCTAGACTGTATGGATATTGTAGCCCCTACAAGTCTGGAGTCACTTCCTACATCTGGTACTAGAATTAGCTTCTTATGGAAGGGAGGATGTGTCCCATCTGCTGCTTTCAATCTACACTTTCAGCAGGATCGGCACACTGGGTAGGCGAGGGTAGGCCATTGCCTAGGGCGCTTCCCTCGTCTCACATCCTGGAGCGCCGTCCCGTCCCCCGAAGTGACCAGCGGTATGTGTATCTGTGCATACACATATTTCTGGTTGCTGTGCACAGCCAGCACCCTCTAGGACCCAGGCGCGAATGCAACCCAGATGTTCAGTACAAGTATGAGGTGGGGTGGGGGGACTTTTCATTTTTCCAGTTAGGATTGGCCCCAATTCGGCCACACTCGGTGTGTGTGTGTGTGTGGGGGGGGGGGGGGGTCACAATTTAGCTTTTCTGCTACATGTGTATTGAGAGCAGAAACAGGTTCCTGATGGTTCTTCTTTGTATAACATTTGGTGGGTGGTCATGGGCCCCATATAAGGCTTGGGCCCTGGGTTTCTACCCAAACCGTCTATATTATAATCCGCTAGTAATGATGTTGATATGTACTGTATATCCATTTTTATTACTGACATGTATAATTGCAAAATTTAACAGAAAGAATTGTTTGTAGCAAACAAAGCATTTTATTGGCTTGCATAGAACTCACAGCAAATATATTTGATCATTTGGTCATTTAGTGTAGGGTTATTGACTTGTTCTATAAAATGATGGAAGATACAGGCTCGATAGGTCCTCATACACCTTCTATCACCCAACTATCCTCAGTAGCGGTTGTGTAATTGTTGGATTGAATAATGGGAAGAGAACTTAATACAACAATTGGGACCATGATAGAGTCCAGGATCCATCTCCATTACCCAGTTGGAGCCAAAAGAAAAATTGAAGGTAAATATGTAGAGATGTAAAATGTGTAGAGTAACTGAGGTCATGGGTATCAATACCACTGTATGAGCCATTGCAGCTTCTATTGGACCCAAGAGCGGAATAAACGGAGACTATAAATACCCTATTAATACAACTTAACTAGCGTATTTCCGTGATTGCATCGGCCCAAAGAATATAGGAGATGTGTCATCTGGACCCCACAGGGAAAGCTGTAAAGTCAAGACCTGTAAGATGCAAAGTACTAAACTAGGATAATCCCTCCAGCAACACTACATTGTGGTCTTCATCTGCTTCATGGCCAAGGTAGGGGGAACCCCTGCGGCCACTACCTTGTCTTGTTCTTCCTTAGACCCCTGGGTCCTTGGTCAGTACATGATCCATCGGTTGTCCCTAAACTACTAAGGGCACATCAACAATTATAAGAATATAAAACAGAAACAGACAACAAGCATGGTCAGATAACAAGCAAGGTCAAACAGACCAAGTCAGAACCAAGATGGCGGTGAAGAACCAAATTGTAAGGTAGATGAAACTTAGGCAAAGAACAATATCATAGCAAAGTACAATACAATATACAGAAACACAAAAGCCAGAAGAAAAGTTTTTAACAGGTGAATAAAATCACAAGTGAGATTAAATGCAGTGCCTGGATGCTGCCCCAACAGCTGATTGGTTCGGCCATTTGTCTCTCTAACTGGCAGCCAGGTTATCATCACAGCCTCAACCAGAGCAGAGACCCAGGCCGGGCACAAGCCCTGAAAGACTTTAGAGAGGTCTGACAACTACTCGTGATTAACAAGGCTCAAAAAGGCTGAGCCAATTCAAGGAGTGATGCCTCTCCCATGCTCACTCCAGATAGACAGAGGGACACTCACTCCTATGTACCCCCCCCCCCCCACCAAGTAAAATATTTAAAACTTGCCAAATATTCACTTTAAATCCCTTAAGGACTAAGCTCATTTTCCCCTGTAGGACAGCGTGATTTTTCATATTGGCCTATGTCACGACATGCAGTTATAACTTTGGGACACTTTATCTTACCAAGTTTATTTTCAATAATGCCATATTTTAGTTGAAATTTTTTGCATGTATTTATTAAATAATTGGAAATTTGGGGAAAATGTGAGATTTTCTGATTTCTAAATGTTATACTCATCATAAAGTTAGTCTCACCACCTAAATTGGTTGCTAACATTAACCATATGTCTGCTTTATGTTAACATCATTTTTATGTTATTTTATTAGGACTTTAGGATTACAGTCTTATAGTTCGAACAGCGATTTTCCAAATTTTTAAGTAAATTTTAAGTACGTTTTTTTTAGAGGACAATTCATCTTCATAAGGGTTTTCAAGGTTCTATTAATTAGAAACTCTACACAAATTGCCCCATTCAGAACAGCCTTTGTGTAGCTTGTTAACTCTTTAAGCATCTTCCAAGAATTAAAACAAAATGATTGTTTTAATTAGAATTTTAAAATGATTGAAAATAAAATAATTATTTAGTCCTAAAATGTACATGTTCCTGCAGGATAAAATAAGAAAATCTGATATCAGATTTTGTTTTGCAGTTTCTTACGAGTACAAAAATAGCCCACATGTGGATGTAAACTACTTTATGGGGCACAGAACAGAAGGAGGCATTGAACTTTTAGAGGGAAGATTTCAATTTTGTTGTTTTCAGAGGCCATTACACATTTGAAAATTTCCTGAGCTTCAGAAAATTTATCAAAGTTTATATTGAGCTGTTTACCATCACAGATGTTTTATAGAAAGTATTTACATTGTCTTGTGTAAGCGAAATCTTTTTCCAAAAACCTTGCTTTAGCCCCTAAATGTTGAGTTTTAGAAAAAGTTAAAGAAGTAACCGCCCCCCATCGTTTCTTACCCAGTTTCTCCTTAATACAGTAATATCCCACATGTAATCACAAGCTGCTGTATTTGCTGGAACAGATTTCGGGCTCACATGTAATCACAAGCTGCTGTATTTGCTGGAACAGATTTCGGGCTCTTTGTCGCATTGGCTGAGCTCCTAAGATAGTAGGGCAGTAAAAACCTCCAAAGGGTAGACCCATTTTAAAAACTAGCCCCTTCAAGGATTGCAGTAACCCTATATTTGGGGGCACAATACCCTGTTGTTTAACCATTATTAGCCATTTGGAGGGAGGGGCAAAAACAATCTATTCTGTAATTGATATTTTCCTTTTTTTGATTTATACAGCAAATAGCACAGATGTTTTTGTGTGTGGGGATTTTTGTGTGCTTTTTTATGTTTGATCTGTTCTACAGAATAAAAACTCATTTGGAGAAAAAAATCCCTTGATTTCGCATTGCTGACTACTAAATTGCGTGATTTTTATTATTTTGTCGATTGAGCTGTTTTGGGGCTTATTTTTGCCGGATGAGTTGTACTAATATGAATATTCTATTTTTGTAACTAACATGACCCAAATGTAATTGGGATATTAACAAAATATATATTTTTGTTAAAGAATAAACCCACTTATAGCTCATTTATTGGAACGGAACAGAAATCAGAGAGTTCTCTTCATTCTCTGCGCCGGTCCATGTAGGATTTGGTGAAATCCATGTTACATTATTCACAAAGATTTGTATCTGTCATTCAGAACAATTTAGTTATTTCTTTTAATATTATAACTTCCAAATCTTTTTCCTCCACCCCTGAAGTTGAGATATAAGTATAGGTGAGAAAGCAATTGGGGAACGTTGATCGTTAGACAATTTTAGTATCGGCGGCACTAATACAGAGTTACTAAAAGGGCATGAAGATGGTTTGGCCTCCAGCCTCTCTCTCAATTATCCCCAAATTTTTGCCAGTTTATATGATGATTAAAATCAACTAAGAGCTAAAGTATAAATCCTATGTACGGCTGGAGTCGTGCACCTAAATTGTGGGTTATCTACACCAGGGTATGGAAAGGCAGTCTTGATAATAGTCTTGACAAAAGCCTTGATATCCGTTTGTAGAAAAACAAGAGAGGGTAAAAAGAACCTAATTAACACAGGACTCTGATAAGAGAAGATCTCCAGTGTCTTCTGCAGGACACAAATGTATCTTCATCTGCTAATTCTATAAATTTGTTAATTTTACTCTTCCGTATGATTTGTTTTGATCTTCAGAAACCTTCGACAAGCTCTCTTGATTTCGCTGTTTCGTAGACTATATACAAGAGGATTGATCATGGGCACCACAATATTATAGAACACTGACAAGGTCTGACTGAGGGTCACTGTGTGCTCTGACATTGGTATCAAATACACCAAGCAACCTGTGGAGTAGTAAATCATCAGGACAATGAGATGGGACAGGCAGGTGGAGAAGGTTTTCTTTTTTCCTTCTTTTGACTTAATACATAAAATCACACAGATTATTTTTATATAAGACAGGAAGTTGCAGGAGAGAGGACCAACTCCAAACAGCACAAACTCTACATAGATTACAATGGTGAACTTTGCAGAACCTCCATGGAAAGCATTGACTACATCTACAGCATGACAGAATAAGTGATGAACGGTAATGGCCTCCTGGAAGGGCAGCGATAAGAGGGGACTGATGATGAATAAAGAATTCAGGAAGGCGCAGACCCAGATGACGACTACGATCAGGATACAGATTTTCTTGCTCAAGATTTGGTGGTAGTAGAGAGGATGACAAATCGCTATATATCGGTCATATCCCATTGCGAAAAAAAGGGTGACCTCCGCCGTGACCGTTGTGAAGTGGAAATACATCTGAGTGAAGCATTGCTTGAAGGACAAGGACTTCATCCCTGAGTGCACTATATGGAGAAGCTTTGGGATGATGACTGTGGTGTAGCAGATGTCTATGAAGGATAAGTTACAGAGGAAGACGTACATTGGGGAGTGTAGCCGAATATCGAAACAAATCACAACGAAAATAAGCAAATTCACCAAGACCCCGATAGAGTATATAGACGAGAAAACGGTAACAATTACAAACTTATTGGTAGTTGTTGAGAACGGCACAACCAGGAACTCTACACACGTGCGGTTATCCATGGAGACTTGTCACAATCCTGTAAGAGCAAAGGATTTTCAATAGAATTAAAATCGTAGAAATGATAAACAAGAGCCTAGAATTCGCTTGTCGTAGAACCAGAACATATAAAATTTATTTATTTATTAAAGCCCCTGCTCCGGTTTTCTGGATGACTTTGCACGTTCATGCCTGTACAAATATTTATAACATGTCCGTGCTACATACATGATGCCTGATGCGACACAACCTTCTGCACTGGGGGTATTCCATTGCTCAGTCGGATGGTGCGCCACATTTATCATCCAGTGTCCAACAAAATTGTGTTGCTATTCCATGTTTAAGGTGCACAAAAAAATGGATGAGTGCAAAGGGGCACCAGATTCATGCAGAAAAGGCGCCACAATTAACAAATCTGCCCTCCCCCCCTTCATACGACAAAGGATAACTGCACCTAGTGGGCCAAAATATGTGAGATTATTATTTACTGTAGCACTAGAGGGTAGAAACCTGATATATATACGTAGATTATATGTAGACGTATAATACAGACATTTAATACTCAAGACCCTTCCCCCAGAACAGATGTATAATACTGGAGACCTCCGAAGCAGGCATATATAACTTTAGACCCACCAGAGCAGACCTATAAAACAGAAGACCCTCAAATCCAACTTATAATAATAGAAACTTCAGAGCAGACGTATAATACAGACGTGCAACACTGGAGACCCCCCCAGAGCAGATGTGTAATACTGGAGACCCCCCAGAGCAAATGTATAATACTAGAGACCTCCGGAGCAGACATATAATACTGGAGACCTCACAGAACAGACCTTTTAAAGTGAGACCACAAGACAAAAAATTAAAACAAAACAAACACTCACTTCTCCAGGCTCCTCTTCTCCTTCTGGCTGCACTGTCCGGGGCAGATGTATAAAAGTGGAGACACCCAGAGCAGATGTATAATAGTGGAGACCCCAAGAGCAGATGTATAATAGTGGAGACCCCAAGAGCAGATCCACAGCAGACACTAATGCTGGAGACCCAGAGAGTTTACATATAATAGTGGAGACCCCTGGAGCAGAAATATAATAGTGGAGACCTGCAGAGCAGAGCCTTTAATACTGGAGACCCCAGAGCAGATATAAAGTAGTGGAGACCTGCAGAGCAGACCTATAATACTGGAGACCCCCCAGAGCAGATATATAATATTTGAGACCTGCAGAGCAGACCTTTTTGCGTAATGTGGACCCCCCGAGCATATATATAGTAGTGGAGACCTACAGAGCAGAGCTATATAACTGGGAACCTCCCAGAGCAGATGTATAATAATGGTGACCACAAAAGCAGGTGTACAATTCAGGAAACCCCAGATCTACAGCAGACACTAATACTGGAGACCCTGAGACATATAATAGTGGAGACCCCCAGAGCAGATATAATATAGTGGAGACCTTCAGAGCAGACCTATAATACTGTGGACCCCCCAGAGCAGATATATAATAGTGGAGACCTACAGAGCAGCCTTATAATACTGTGGACCCCCCCAGAGCTGATCTATAATTTTGGAGACTCCTAGACCAGACCTATAATACTGTGTTGTGTTTCTTACAGGTTACAGGGTTGGGTGTTGGATAGAGGAGCTTACAGCAGGATTTGGAGAGGAGTTGGAAGCCCCTGCAGTGCGATGTGTGATCATCCATCTGCTGTTTGTCAGGTCGGGAAGAGGTAGCAGTACTTATAATGAGATGTAAGTGGTAACAGAAGAGTCAGGGGAATAATAACATTGCATCTATTTTTCTTACATCATTACTTAGATTTTTTTCTGTGTATCCTTCTCCCCAGGTTTGTAATTTTTTATTCTCTCTGGATCTTATTTTTTTTTATAGTATACACAATGATAAAGCAGCGGCCATGCTTAAAACATAAAAATAATCATAAAGTACAAAAAGCAGAGTCGCTGTGCACATGCAACACTCCGGATCTGCATACACCGATCTGCATATTCACAGACCCCCATCAGCTGAGCTCCAATTACACAGAAGACAAGATGGTCTTCACTGTAGACATGACCGTGTTGGGTACTATCATGTAAAATCCCTAAAAAGAGTGTGGCATATTTGGCAGATGGCTGTGGATGTTCGGTACAAATATATTCGATGGACAGACAGAAAACCAAAGACTTGATTTCATCAGCACATTAATGGGAACAGTTAGGGGCAGGTTCCCATAGAGCCCTCGTAACTAACTGACACCCTACTTTTAGCTAAAAATTGTTCCCCTCAGCTTCCAATATATTCAACTTTATAATTTTACCTGGTATTCAAGGATGTCTATAGCAAGTCGAGGTGGGCGTTGCCTCCTCTGGCTGCATTTAGCATCTCCTCCCCATGCTCTATCTTCATGAAGCAGTAATGTCATGTGACCAGGGTTACATCATTGCAGGTGCTTTAGACTTCTAACATTAACGAACTGTACACCAAGCATATATCACATGAAATCACAGCAGTCTGCATGGAGAGAAGCAGAAGTCCATGCAGCTATGCTGTGATTTTTTGTGGGCAGATATGTGCATGGCGTAAAGTTTGCTAATATTAAGAGGCTAAAGGACCGGTGATGATGTCACCCTGGTCACATGACATTAGACCACTCCCCGACCAGCTTTAAAGATCCCTAGATACCAGGTTAGTTTACAACTCTGATTCTACGGGGATTTGAAGAAAATAGGTAGTCAGGTAGTTACTAGGGCCCTATAGGAATCTGCCACTGGCTGTATTTGTGAAGAAATGTGGCAAAAGATTTGCTTTAAAAATATATGGTAAGTTTTTTACTATTGTATATTTTCCCGGATGGGCCTACAGTGGCAATAAGCAAATCTATTTGTTGATTTGTAGCATTTGGGTTCAAGATTAACTATATATTAAAAAAATTGTCCAATGACAGTGTTTGGACTCCTTTCTTCAATGTGTCACATATGCTCCCGCAACCCGAGACATGCTCCAGTGGCCCCACAGCATCACTTATCTGTCGACGTTCCTGCTCCTGCAGTCATGCGCTTGTCCCCTTCTCCTAGGGCTCCTGATGATTTAAAGGGTCAGCGCATCGTTGATTGGTGCTGGCCATTCCCAGAATACTTTATAACCCAGTCTCTCTCTGCACACCCTGCCAGAATTGTGTGCCATTTACCCTTCAGCTTGTTCCTGATACCCTGTGTTTCCTCTGCCATTTCCTATTGTGACCCCGGTTCTGTTATTGACTCGTGCTGCCTGTCCTGACCAACGGCTCTGATCTTGTGCTTTCTGTCTCGGCCTCCTGCCTATCCCCGACTACGTTCTTGGCTTAAGATTCTGCACTACCCTTTGGTTGACACCGCAAAGGCACTCCTGTGGAGCAACCAGATGGTACTACGCCACAGAAAGTCAAACCCGCTTTGCGCCAGGGTCTGGTGAAAACCGGGTGCCACTTAGAGTCCGTTCTCAGGTGTTGGCTTACGTCATCCTTCGCGGTGGTCCAGTGGGTTCAAAACCCCTGAATCCTGACAGTAAGATCTGGCCTTGAATCCTGCCAAGGTTCCGCTACCTGACCTGGCTGATCTTACCACCATTGTGGTGCACCAGTCCCAACAGATTGCCAAGCAAGGCCAGCAATGTTGTGCCATAATGTTTCAGCAAATGGTGGCTACTCAGCGGCAGCGTCAAGTTCCTGCAGTCTCTCCTGCTACTACAGTTTCTCTACCATCTGCGGAACCCAAGCTGAGACTCTCCATGCCATCTAAGTATGATGGGGACCCCAAGTTGTGCAGGGATTATATGTGCTCCCTGCATATTGAACTTATACCAACACAGTTCATCACGGAACGATCCAAAGTGGCTTTCATCATCAGCCTCCTCTCCGGGAAAGCCCTAGTATGGGCTACTCCTCTCTGGGATATGAAAGACCTGTTCACAGCTGATATTACCTCCTTCTTCACTGAGTCTGTCTTTGAGAAACCTCCTCGGGAGTCTTCTTCTGAACCTGCATCAAGGGGACTCTTCTGTCAGTGACTATGTGGTTTGGTTACATACCCTGGATTCAGAGTTAACCTGGAATGAAGCAGCTCTGGTCGCAACCTTTAAGAAGGGACTTTCGGGACAGGTTAAAGATGGACTGTCTTTCCAGCCTGGCTCCTACCTTCCAAAGGCCACATTAGCCACCTGCCGTTTCTCTTGAAGAGGAACCAATGCATTCCCAGGAGCGCTCCAGGTGACATCAGGAGAGCCTCTGCCTCTATTGTGCAAGCCAGGGACACTTCCTTCAGACCTGTCCACTCCATCCTCCGCGTCCTGAAAATGCATGCACCTAGGGTTCTTAGGAGAAGAGTTAGATTCTCTATGTTTGAACATGCCTCAAGCCTCTGCCTTCCTGGATTCCGGTTCTGCAGGAAACGTCCTAAATGCTGCCCTGGTATCTCAGTGCCATCTTCCTGTGGTCCATCTCGAGAAGCCACTGGTCATCTCGTCAGTCAGTGGGCAGATTCTCCAAGACCTGATCTGGTACCACACTGAACCCCTGTGCCTGCAAGTGGGGGTCTTGAACAAGGAGAGACTTTCCTTTTACATGCTATCCCGGTTCACATCTTCAGTTCTTCTGGGTCTTCCGTGGTTGCAGCGCCATGCACCGGTGCTCGACTGGCAGACCAGCAAAGTTTTACACTGGGGACCGGAATGCCAGCCATCTTGTCTGGAGTTACCTTGTCCCGTCTCCACCGTGTCTCTTTAGAAGTCCTCCAAGCCATTGGTGGGTCTCCCCGCTCCATACATGGACTATGCCAACTTTTTTCGGCGAAGCAAGCCACCGCACCGTCCCTACGACTTCCCTCCGACTTCCCTATTGACCTGCTGCCAAGCACATCTCATCCACGGGGTCAGGTGTACCCACTGTCTGTGCCAGAAACCGCAGCGATGTCGGCCTACATGGAAAAAAATCTGCATACAAGTCATACAAGTCCTTTTCTCCTGCCGGTGCAGGGTTCTTCTTTGTAGTCAAAAAGGATGGATCACTCCGACCATGCATAGACTATTGGGGCCTTAACAAGATCACTTTGAAGAACCGCTATCCATTGCCATTGATCGTGTAACTTTTCAACCGCTTACGTGGAGCCATGGTCTTCACTAGACCTACATGGGGCGTATAACCTCATCTGTATCCGTGAAGGTGACGAGTGGAAGACCACCTTCAAAACTCGTGATGGGCACTATCTAGACAATATCCTGGTGTTCTCTATGAGTCTCATCGGTCCCGTGTACGATAAGTCCTCAGTCGGTTAAGGGCCAATCACCTTCATGCTAAACTCGAGAAGTGCCAGTTCCAGCAGAAGAGTCTTCCCTTTCTCGGCTATATCATCTTTGACAAGGGCCTCCAGATGGATCCTACTAAGTTGTCTGTGGTTCTCCACTGGCCTCGCCCAGTAGGATCACGTGCAATACAGTGATTCCTGGGCTTCGCCAAATACTACCAACTGTTTATTCCACAATTCTCCTCTCTTGTATCTTCCATTGTGGTGCTGACCAAGTAGAACGTCAATCCTAGACTCTGGCCATTGGTGGCTGAAGAAGCCTTCTCTAAACTAAAGTCTGCCTTTGCTTCGGCCCCAGTTCTCACACAGCCTTATATGGGGAAACCTTTCTAGCTGGAAACTGAAGCCCGAAAGCCATTGGCCATAAAATTTGCCTTAGAAGAGTGGCATTATCTTCTGGAAGGAACGCATTTTCCAGTCTGCATTTACACAGATCACAGGTCTATAGGTCATAACTGGAGGAGTTTGCGCCCATATTCATTAAATGAAATTTTAAGAATCCAATCTTTATGGATACCCCCAGTTGTATTGAGAAAAACCTGAGCAGATTACTGGTCATCTAAACATGCAAAAAAAATTCTGTTTATCTTGGGGATGTGGTATTTAGTACCAATTACAGTATATAATTTAATAATGTTTCTATTATTCAAGCCTACTGACCTGTAATAAAAGGGTTGCTAGTATGTGGCTAAACAAGCTGCCAGAATCGGAAATAAAGTTGACCGTAATGTTTTTTCTTCTAAATCTATCACTGTTCATACTTGGCTTTCACATAAAGGAAACTTTGGATGATTCACATCACTGGATCCATAGATGCATAAATTGTCGTGCACCATGTACAAATAGCAATACATTGGATGTACTATTCATAAGATGAAGATAAGAATCATGGAACATATGATGGGGCGGCCACTGATCCCAACTCAATTAGCAATAAGAGAATATCGAGAATGTCCAGACATATTCTGGACATACATTCTGTACAATCTTTACGTGTATTAGCATTGGTATTAAGATTCTTTATTTATTTTACTTATTTATATTTTCTGTTATATCACATCCGCTTACATCTTTTCTAAATTATGACTAGTTATGATTAAGTTCGACGTTCCGTCCAAAACGCATCAACTCTACCTGGCATAAAGCTCTCAAGATTTGAAATGGTCAAGCTGGAGCAGCACCTTTTGTTTCTTTTTTACTTACCTGGAGCAACCCTGACCCTTCCTATGTGCGTCTGACCCTCCTAATTTTCAGTCCTGGACATGTCCTTGTATCATTAGTTTTTTATTCTTTTGCAAAATACACTAGAGATACTTTACTTGGTCTTCATGAACCTTCGACAAGCTCTCTTAATTTCCCTGTTACGTAGACTGTATATGACAGGATTGAGCATGGGAACTACTATGTTGTAGAAGGTTGAAAAGCTCTGACTGAGGGTCACTGTTTGTATGGATGGTGTCATTACACCAAGCAACCTTGGATAGTAAAATCATCATGACAATGAGATGGGACAGGCAGGTGGAGAAGGTTTTCCTTCATCCTCTTTTTGACTTAATACATAAATCACACAGATTATTCTATATAAGACAGGAGTTGGCAGAGAGAGGACCAACTCCAACAGCACACACAACCTACATAGATTACAATGGTGAACTTTGGAAACCCCCATGGAAAGCATTGATACACCACAGCATGACAGAATAGTGATGAATGGTAATGGCCTCCTGGAAGGGCAGCGTAAGAGGACTGGTATGATAAAGAATTTAGGAAGGCCAGTCTCCTTGCT